>JAYGXS010000651.1:0-22038 GCA_036362985.1 Ligula intestinalis
CCCTCGCTGCACTGCGCAAAAGTAGCCAAGTCTGCGATGTACGTCCTGTATCTTGTCAAAAGGGCTTTCTGTGCCTTCGATAAAGACTGCTTTGCTGGGGTCTTCGGAACATTTTTGCGGTCGAAGTTGGAGTTCACAATCCAAGCATGGAAACCCTGGACCGCGAAAGACCTAAATTCACTCGAGAAGGTCCAAAGGCGCACAACCAAACTGGTTACCGGTCAGAGCTTTTTACCCTACGAAAGACGTTTAGCTAATCTCGATCTATTTCCGTTAAGTTATCGACAGCTACGTGGCGATCTGATACAAGCATTTTGTATAATGCGCGGGCAGGACTGTTGTCTTCTACCTGGCGACTTCTTCGGGTTAGCAACAACGACGAACTTAAGAGGGCATCTCTTCAAACTACGCATAACAGGGGGCAGACTAGACACACGCAAGTTCTTCTTTAGTAATAGATAAGTTAAAGCTTGGAATGCTCTCCCCGAGTATATTATTATATCCCCATCTGTGGATGTATTGAAGCGAAATTTAGATTTTCATGCCCGAAATGCCCACTAAAAATTAGACCTGGCGAGACTGAAATTATATATATCTATAAACATACTGCTCACTGATTTTCAGTAATATGTTAGTTAAGAATAGCAAGAATTGCAAGCTTCGAGTCCACCAAACGTTGTGATCCGAGGCTAAGCGGATTTGTACAACTTTTTCCAATTCAGGCATGGAATGCTCTGCCCGCGGACATTGTTATGTCGCCATCTGAGCACACGTTTACGATTAAGTCAGACGCATCTGTAGGCATGTTTATGACACGATTAAGTTAGAACAAATAGCCACTGAGCCCCCGAAAATAAACTGCCGGTTGCCGAATGCAAATTGTGGAATAATCACATTATAAAAAACATACTACTCGCTAATTTTCAGTTATACGTTTGTTTAGAAAACTACCGATTATATTTCGTCTGTCAATTAGCAGGCAGACTCGTTAAACCAACAAGGGTGCACCATGGGCGCATCGCCGACACTCGATGAGGTTCGCGTGACCTCCGCAACCTTCTCTTCGTGGGACCCTTGGTATTATGGCGAAAACCGCGATGGACTCTCCCTGACATGCTTCAAATACTCTTAGCACAGGCCATACGCTTCGAATATACTCTGCACCCCCCCTCCCCCAGGCGACAGTTTTTCTCCTTAAATCTCTCAAACGGCATTCAAACCCCCTAGACTTCTGAACAATGCCTAAGGAGTTTTTTCACTGTCGGCCCTCAAATTTCTGGCGACGCCACTGTTCTGAAATGTTCTGCAGATCAAATGCATTGAAAAAACTGTACCAATAGGGAGTTCAAAGGTGTTGACCTATATTTCCCTCAATAAAAAACCTGAAATTGAACCTGAAAATAGTCAGCTGCTGGCATCGCATCAGCCGTTTGTATGGATTTGCTCGTTTTGGAGCTTACTATCTTCACAGTAGGATTTTGATAAATGGATAGGACGTTGCAGATGTCAGAAGTGGATTGACGCAGCTGGAAGCTGATTGCGAAGCACCACAGTCATTCAAATGCGACGGCTGAAGACACTCGGCCTTTCGGTTGTCTTATGTCCCATCAAAGTGAGATGGACATTTTTGCTAAAACATGATTAACATTTATACTTCTGATACATTATAAGAGGAAGCAATATATATTTTAATATAGTTGTCGAGAAAATTCTTTTCTTTGATAACAATGTTTTATAAACATTTAGATGTTTATTTAAGAATATGAAAATAGAGAAATTGTTTTTCTTTGGGTCCCGAGAATAAATTTGAACATGCCATCAACAGGCTTATGTGACTTTTTCTCACCGTAGGCACCCCGAATGCACAGCATACATGTGGTGGTCAGAGGTCCCCAACGTGTGACCGCCTGCCAGGCCGATTATGGCCAAGTCATAATAGCAGTAAGTGGGGTATGACAGCATTTGGGGGTAACTTGAAGCAGAACTGTTTCGGAATTATTAGCCTTCATCAGCCAAGCATAACCCTGAACACCAGCTGGTCGGACAACACAAACAAACGCACTCAGAACAACTCGTAGCCAGCAGCCATCCTCCACCGCCGTAAATTGTGGCTAGTCCAACGGCAGAAATTTAAGTGGCTGCCTAATATGTATGCAGCTTCCTCCGCCAGACCACTGTTTTGATCATTCCGAACAGAGAGTTCAGAGGTAGCTACACAGGCCGATGCCAATGTCTCAGTTACCATAGTTATGTCCAGGCAGTTGACAAAAATCAGAGTCTGGAGCAGAGGCATCTTATTCAGCAGAGATCTGGCATTTAAAACGACCGAATAAAGGGGGCAAATCTTAGGTTTCGGTGGCGGGACATCTAGGCAGTCACCGTCACCAGCTTCGACCAGAGAGATGCCCTTCTGACTTAAACTATTTGTCCTTATCTTATTTTGAGATTTTTCTCGCCATTGGTTCTCCGTTTTTCCAGTTTTATTATTAACTGTCTCATCTTCATCCGCTCTTTGAACTCGTAATCTGGCTGCAAAAAAACTCACGAATGCAGACTCCGTAAGGATGGTTTGCGCTCCAGAAAAAGTTACGCCTGTGTTTTAGTTTCTAAAATTATTTTAAGACGTCGTGGCCGAGAATTCGATTCTGGAGCTGTTGGAGCCTTCCCTATTTTAAATGCCTTGAGAATGCGAAATGACTTGCCTGGTTAAAGCAACGGTTTGGCGTACTTTTAAGGCGATTCACGTCATGGTCCACTCGTTCTTGTGGAAGTGTTGACGCTGACTCTGGGGCCCCCTTTACAACTATTTTCTGCTTCCGACTCAATGGGGCATCTGTCGCGAGCTCACGTGTTTTGACCGAGTGAGCACTTGTATCTGGTACTCTCGGTTCGATAGGTCCTGATATACTGGTTATTGGGCTAGCTGAGTGCAATCCATAGCCGGTTTGGTTCTCCTAGCCTTATGCCTCTTTGGCTTTATGACCTTATCAACCTCTTTGTCATCGCTATCTGGTGCAGCATCGAGCAACTATGTGGTGCTAGGATGCAAATCCCAATAATTTCTAATGCTGCTTGAGCCGCGTGACGATGGCGTAGACTGCGGTCTTGACACATGATCTGATATGCAAGTTTCAGGTTTGTCGGCCGATACGTCCAAATCCAAATCCACATCATGTTCAACTCATTCTTTTGGAATTTTTGACCCTGTTCAGGGGCTCCTTTTTCAACTAAACTCCGCTTGTGATTTAATGAGGAAGCAGTTGCGAGCTCACATATTTTGACCGAGCGAGCATTTGTATTCGGTACGTTCGGTTCGATAGGTCCCGATGTACTGGTTATTGCGTTAGCATGGTGCAAACGCGTGACCCGTTTAGCCTTCCTAGCTCTATGCTTCGTTGGATTATTTGGTGCAGCGATGCGCGAACCCGTGACACGTTTGGCCTTCCTAGCCCAATGCTTCTTAGGCTTTATGAGCTTATATAATATAATATGATTACTATGCCAGTTTACAGGCAATTGTAAAGAGTTTGTAATGCACCTCTTGGGCGCCTTCCAAAACTTCGAAGACCGGAATAAACCTAAAAAAGTCCCTTTGTTGCAGCCAGTATTGGTTTTTGTTTCAGGTTTTGTGTTTTGTCCATGCTGGGCGAGATAAGGAGTTTGTTTCAAGTAAAAAAACCTGACTTCAAAGGTATGATACAAACGGAATATACGTATAGTTGTAAGCCGAGTTGACACATCAGCAGGAGAAAAGTTGCATATCGTTATGGGACGCTAGTTTCGGACGGAGAAGGTTAGCAGAAGAACACACCGTTCTTAGTCTTCTTTGTCTGCAAAAGTTGCGCGCTATCGGCTGAAGGGTAAGCAGATTGCGGGCTGCAGCCTCAGCAGCATTATCTTCAGCATGAAGCCTGGCAGGGTTCAAACTCAACGAACGCCATCAGAGTGAAAGAGTGATTTCACCGAGTCAGCACCCAAAATTCGTGACAGTTGTCTTGATTGTAGAAAATAGGTTATAGCTCTCTTAAACATAGGGTAGCTTTGCTGGGTTTTAATACTTTTGGGCAGCTTATTTCACATTGATGTGGCATTTACTGAAAAGAATTGCCGGTACTTAACTGTGCATACCATAGGAAGAAATAAAATTACGTCTGGATGCCTGACGCGTCGAGAGTACTCAAGCTGCCTGATTGTACTAAGAGGATTAAAGGTTTGACCATTTAAAAGTTTAAAAAGTAAAAATAGACCCCTCTGCAATCTACGAAGCCACAGGGGATCCAGCTTTATAAGTTCGCGCCTTTGTTGGCAGACTAAGTTATGATGTTCTGTAGTCAAAACTCTTCTAGTGAAGAATTGCTGCACCGATTATATTTTATTCTGTTCACTTGTGCGCAGAAGACTGAATAGGGTCGAGCAGTATTCAAGACTAGGTCTCACGTACATATAATAAAGGCTAGTTCTTACCTTTATAGTCTTAAATTTTCTAAGATTAAATCCGGTGGTTCGGCGTGCTTTCGATACTATCAGGGCACAGTGCTCTGTAGGATATGCCCAAATACTTCATAACTCCTGGGACATATAGTTCGTGGCCGTCAATGCTAAATTTCAGTTAATGATCGTCACCAACAACGATAACGGAACATTTGTGCCAAGAAAGGGTGAGGCGCCATATGCAATACCACTGGGCAAAGGCCTGAAGATCCTTTTTTATCAGCTTGAGCACGATGTTGCGATCTGCCGGGTAATATCGATAAGCGACTTTTTAATCATCAACGTACATGAAATGTCTACCATATTGAAAACAATCTGAAACGTCGTTGAAAAACAGGCAAAATAGGAGCGGACCTAGAATACTAACCTGTATAACTCTACTCCTCACATGCGTGGGGTTGGAGATAACATTGGAAATTTTTTTTGTTGTGTGCGAGCATCCAAATAGGATGAGCTGTATTGAGCAGGTTGTTCTCTGTCAAGTGACGCATAATCTTTTCTTTAATCAAGGTCTCCGAGATCTTCGAGGCTACTGGAAGTGCATTAATTGGCCTTAAGTTGTCGAATGACGTCGATCGGCAATGCTTACGAATACGCACTATGTGCGATTCCTTCCACAGCGAAGGAAAGGTTCCACTCTTAGGAGCAAGATTAAATACCTCACAAAGAATAGACAGGAAGATATCATTTGCTTCAGGTTTTAGAAGGCTAACTGGGACACCATCTGGTCCTGGACTATAAGATTGACGATAACGACGAATAGCTGCAGTCACGACCCAGAGGGTAAAACTTATGGCTTCGAGGACGGCACCCGTCCAAGCCCGGATAGCCAGAAGTGCAGTGAACGACCTTTCACTAAACGTTTTGGATAGGAACGGATTGAAGCTATCGGTGGTCAACTAAGCGTTAGCTATGGGGTTTCCTAAGGCGTCTTAATGTATGGGGTGTTGCGTTTTCCTCTGTGCTTTTACTGTACGCGAAAAGAGTTTTGCAACATTAAGGGAAGGATTTTCAGCGAAGTGGGCCTCATCGGCTATCTGCTTTTCTTCGGAGAGCTTCTTAGCCTGCTCAAAGATCAGTGTGATCTAGGGCAGAACGGATGTGTCGTTCTTCCAATGCAAACGACAGAGAAGGTACACTTCATCCTCGACATGTATTACTTTCTTGCGTGGGACAAATTGGAGGATGAGTGGATCCAGCACTTTGTACAGTGCATCAGTAAATACATTTTTATCTAAATATTGGAAAAATTTAAACCAGTCGAGAGCGTTTAGATGTGCCACTAGGTCCACCGTGTTAGCTGATCAGAATTTATGCTAAAAACTATACTTTTGGGAAAATGGTTCATCCGCCTCCAGTTCTTGTGTGGTTGAAACTGTGAGATGGCCTGACCTCCCAAGTGCGTCTTAGGATGACACTGAAAGTGGTTCGCATCCCTCACAAAAAATAAGGTTGAGTATGCTTGCTCCTCGAGTGGGAAAATCGACTTCCTGATCCCACATGCCGATATCCTGTCCCCCAGGGTTCAAGGCAGCTGCGGCATGAAATGCCTGCGAGAGCCAAAGATCGTAGTCCACATTGGCATAAGGTGGGTGATAAACACAGCCAACAAGTAAGGAGTATTTGTTTTTAGAACAACTTGCAGCCCGCAGCTCTCCTCCACCGCCGTAAATTGTGGATAGTCCAACGGGAGAAATTCAAGTTGCTGCTTAATATAAATGCAGCTTTCTCCGCCACAGCCATTGTTTTGATCGTTCTGATCACATGCATAGTGTTATTTACAGCTAAACAAGTTTGAAATTCGCCACACCTTTACTCCTACGAGACTCATGGCCAAAATTGATTGCTTATCGGCTTCCGAAAGCTACCACTCCCCCTTAGAATGCTGTCTACCCATGACGGAATACTGCCCTCCCCGGTCTTGGCCCTTTGTTGATACTCACATTACAACCAGCTTGACGGTGGTGTCGACCCAGACGTCTGTTCCCCCTTTTGACCCAGTGCCCACGGCTGATCCGAGACCCACTCGTAAAGTCACCCCACCACAACTGCCTATCAAGCGCTTGCATCCCCTTTGCCGACAAAACATTGTCTCTGTTCGCGTCTGCCCAACCTCCCCACCCTTGGACTAGTGCATTCAGACCAATGGGAGCCCCCAGGAACCGACTTCTGGGATCCTATAAAACCGGACCCGTACCCCTTTGACGGATTCCCTTTGCTCTTGACGTGGAATATCCATTGTTGAGGTTTGTGTATTTATTTTGTACTGTTTTCTCTTAATAGTACCGTACCACCTTAATAGTTGTTATCACTGGTTTGGCGTACACGTGACTACTGGATACAGTCGAAGAAAGCAAAGGACGAAACAGTACTTAACACGGATTGGCCGTGCTACCTAGTTATTTGGTCTGACAAACCTGTACTCAACATCGATATGAATAATTGGCCTGACACGCCAGTGTTCAACAGGTGTCTCGCATTTGTCTGGATTTAAAGTACTTGACAGTACTTAAACACAGCTGCGAAAAAGCCGGATCGATCGTGTTGAGCAAGGAATCGCGCACCTGGCTGGATTGCCAGTACTTGACGGTACTTAAACGCAGGTGCGCAACTGACAGATCGTCGGTACTTAACACGGATTGGCCGTGCTACCTGGGTATTTGATCTGACAAACCAGTACTCAACATCGATACGAGTATTTGGCCGGACAAGCCATTGCCCAGCAGGAATCTCGCATTCGTCTGGATTGAAAGTATTTGACGGTACTTAAACACACATGCGGAATTGCCGGATCGATAGTGCTGAACAGGATACAGAGTACGTTGGCCAGATCGGCCGTACTCAAGATCTGCAACGTTGGCCGGATTGGCAAACCAGGGGAACGACACAGTTGGCAAAAAAGCCCAAGGAAGAGGGCACAATCAAATTTGGTCAAGGAGCAGCCAAGTCCTCGAACCTCCACGGTGGCTCTGGTAAGTCAAGCTATTGTAGCCTTTTTTGTTTTAAGAATACGAAAACCTTAAAGGGCTTAAGAATTGTTCAGCTTCATGCGAAATCTGCTAGATGAAGAATAGAGATAGGTAGACGCGAAGCGAACGAACTTTTTACTATTTATTTCGAGCTTAAAGTGGAATTCACTAGATTAAACGCCCGCTTAGTGGCGATACATAGGCAGGAAACTGATCTAGATAAATGCCAAGCAGAGTTAGATGAACATGAAACGGACCTAGAACTTTTGATCCTTGATGCCAAGAGTAAAACAAATCCCACGAGCGCCAGAATGAAGGGCCTACGTGCGAATGTGGAGATACCTCAGGTAGATGCGAATTTATATGGGTCAGGTGACGGGGAACTGCCGTCTGCAGAAAATTACTTGCATGCAGACCTGACTTTGGACGGGGATTTCGGTTTTGAGTGTGGCGGCATCGGCAAAATGGATGAATTTCAGGAAAAGGGTCCACTGTATCATGTGAACATAGGCAAATCAAGGTCACCAGAGTTTGTTGGCTATGTTCCCGAGATTGTTTTTCATGCTCCCGTGTTTTCGTTGCCTTCCCCTGCATTCGTTTCTAGTGAGCTATTTATTATTTCTTTGACTTCGGCTCATTCTGCGCACGTGTACATTGCTGACACTAAGTTACGTTTGGGTCACGATTACTCTGCCGATTTGGACGGCAGTTCTGATTTTGCCCTTCGTGAGGACTTAGCTCTACCGACTGTTACGAGTTCTCAGCTTTCATCCCCTGTTCCCACTGGTGTATTGGCTGTGCCTGAGCCAGTCGAAATTGAAAAGGCTTCAGCAGTTGAAGACTCAGAATTGTGCGTGGAACAATTCCCCACGAAATTGACATCTGCGTGGTCACACTTGAACGGACTAAGCGAGGACGGGCTCACCGATTGTGAGATCGGCACATCCATGGGAACTGCTATCGGGGAGGCTCTTTGGGTAAAGGATTAGCGCCTTAATAAAGCAGTGAGACCGTTTGCCGTAGAACTATCGCTTGAATATGCATGTGACAGAATATTGCAGCACGCTGTCAATTGCCGTGTTGCCAACAGGGCGAGTGATTGGACGGAGCACATTAAACCGTTGTACGATTCCAAGCTCTTGGACACTTTGGCAACGACCAAAAGTCACTCGTTAGAGAATGCACGTGCACTGACTATTGCGCGTTCATCCTCTGTGCATAAAAGGGAGGCCAAGAATGTCGCACCGATTAGGTCACTTGATAGACGCGATCAATATATTGGTACCCACTGGGACATGAGCAAGACCGTCTTAAGTCCACCTCCAGATTTTGGGAACACCCTCCAGTCTGCCCAGAAGCGTGAAAGGTCTTGGTGTCGGGGAGCCAGTGCAAAACAATCGTTGAATCAAGTCCAAGTTGAAGGGGCTCGAATAAAACCACTTACATCGAAGAGTTAAGTTTGGAAGCCAGAGAACTGGGGGGCTGCCCAACACTGACGATTTAAATAAGCAATATTACGTGAAGCAAGCACGTTATTTGGCAGGTGTTCTTTGGCGTCACTGGCCAAAATGATACCTACCCACATTACAATGCCTAACTAAGGGGTTTCGAGCGTCTCGATAACCGAAAGTACGCGATGTGGCCATAAGAGTTATTGAAAGACGCTAATTTGGCAAGAGAGAGAGAGAGAGGAGGGAAAAAGACAGAGTGAAAGTGAAAGAGAGATTGAGAGATAGTGTGAGAGAATAATATAGGGAGATTAACTTGAGAACGGCGGGCGGTGTTGTGAACAGAATTGTGCGTAAGATTTGTTTACTAGAGGGTAGACAATAAACAAGGAAGTAGGAAATGTGGTGCTAGTGTCACGAGCAGATATAAACTATTTCCACTAGCGACTAGTTATGTCCTTTGCATGAGCTGAGTGTAGGTGAATTAACAGAGCCGACGTTGATGGTATGTGGAGAATTGGCGGTCGGTGCTATTTCCGGCTAAACAAGTTCGAGATTCTCCACTTCTTTACTCCTACGAGACTCATGTCCAAAATTGATTGCTTATCGGCTTCCGAAAGCTACCACTTCCCCCTGGAATGCTGTCTACCCATGACGGAATACTGCCCTCCCCCGGTCTTGGCCCTTTGTTGACACTCACATTACGACCAGCTTGACGGTGGTGTCGACCCAGACGTCTGTTTCCCCTTTTGACCCAGTGCCCACGGCTGATCCGAGACCCACTCGTAAAGTCACCCCACCACAACTGCCTATCAAGCGCTTGCATCCCCTTTGCCAACAAAACATTGTCTCTGTTCACTTCCGTTCCCCTCCCTTTGCCGACAAATCATTGTCTCTGTTCGCGTCTGTCCACCCTCCCACCTTTGGACTAGTGCATTCAGACCAATGGGAGCCCCCAGGAACCGACTTCTGGGATCCTATAAAACCGGACCCGTACCCCTTTGACGGATTCCTTTTGCTCTTGACGTGGAATATCCATTGTTGAGGTTTGTGTATTTATTTTATACTATTTTCTCTTAATAGTACCGTACCACCTTAATAGTTGTTATCACTGGTTTGGCGTACACGTGACTACTGGATACAGTCGGAGAAAGAAAAGGACGAAACACATAGCCTAGAACAGAGAGTTCAGAGTCAGCTACACAGACCGATGCCCATGTCTCAGTTACCATAACAATGTTTGGTCAGTTGATGAAAACTAGAATCTGGAGCAGAGGCATTTTATTAAGCAGTGATCTGGCATTTAAAACGACCAATGTTAGAGGGCATGCCATAGGTTTCGGTGGCGGGATGGCTAGGCCGTCACAGTTACCGGCTTCGACCAGAGAGATGCCCTTTTTATATGAACTATTTGTCCCTCTCTTATTTTGGGATGTCTCGTGATTGGTTCTCCGTTTCTCCAGCTCTATTTTTAGCTGTTTCATCTTTCTCCACTCGTTCAACTCGTTATCCGGCTGAAAAAAAACTTGCGAATGCAGACCACATAAGAATGGTTTGCGCTCAAGCAAGAGTTTCGTCTGTGCTTCAGTTTCTAAAATAACTTAAAGAGGTCTTGGCCGAGAAATTGATTCTGGAGCTGTTGGAGCCTTTCCTATCCGAAATGCCTTAAGATTGCAGAAAGACTCACCTGTTTTTATCTTTCTGGTACAGCGTCGAGCCACGATATGGTCCTAGGATGCAAATCCAGATCATTGCTAATGCTACCTAGACCGATTAACCATGGCGTAGACTGCGGACTTATTTGAATTTCTTTGCAATCCATCGAAACGTCGGTTTGTTTACTTGATTCGGCAGACACGTAACATAATATGCGAGTTTCCGGTTTACCGGTTGAGGATATCTGAGCATATGAATTTTTGCATACCCTAGGTTTCTGACCGACAATGGTTGCTTTAACCGCTGGAAAAGAAATATGCATTTTTAGATAAGCTTTTTCTTGTTTCAGTTTATGTACCTCGTGGTAAATTTCTTGCTTCATCTCTCAAAATTCCTGGCTGAGGACGTTGTCCTCACAGTCTACCTTCGGTAAACGTAGTAGACATCTAGCTCGTTTGGCGGGAGGTGAATGATTCATTTGATTATCCAAATGGCCATATCGGCAGTTACTTTCTGCTTGCATATTGATTTGTATGTCAAGGACCCGTGTCGAAGTGGCCGAGCTACCTGAAGCACTAACACCGCTAATAACCAGATTTTGCGACCCCGGTTCGAGATCCGGATGTGGCAAACTTTTTTTGATCACAAACTTGCAGCATCTAAGTTGTCCATGCTTGTAAGGACCAGCGTCTGATACTGCCAATTAAGTCGAAAGCTGAACCCAAGAGCCCGTAAGAGTGAGACGGAGAGAATATCAGTAGGCCAGATAATAATAATAATAATAATAATAATAATAATAATAATAAGGTTTATTTGTAAAGCACATCTGAGACAAGCATGTTGGAGCAAGTCAGAGTAAGTCTTTGAGTGATTCACGGATACAACGAAACGTTTTTGGTTATAAATTGTCTTAAGAATAACATGAGAGTCACTATTATCCTAAATATTATGACAATATTAGGATAAGGGTATATAAAAACTCAGTGATATAACTACTCAGCATATGATTTTTGCCCTTTCTACGATGGAGAGCAAAAACTGGGATCACACAGTTGGCATGAAATTCGGAGATGAGCAGAAGTTGCGGCTTGAAATTCCAGTTGGGGTTAATGCTCGGGTAGGAAATAATCCACAGCAGAGGAATTTTTCAGAGCCACCGAACTGAGACGTCCACGTAGCTTAAAACCAAAACTTGGAAATATATAGTCAATTCTTGAATCATTTCCAAGAAGTGTATCTTATATACTGAGGTATAGACTAAAAACACGTAGGCTCGAAGAACTTGAAATTCGCAAACAATTTAAAACTTCGTGCTTATTTGTCAATCACGTTTAATCCGTTTCAGTGATGTTAAATTGAAGAGTTTACTTTTTCGCATAAAAAGGGCAAACTTGTGCGCGTAGCTGAAAAGAAAGTCGCAAACGTATTTGACGTCATTAGATTTGTGTTTGTGGCCCTAAGCTTAACTTGTGCTTTGTTTAAATTTATCAATTTTCCAATTTTTGGTTTAACTTGGATACATTACTTTCGGTTCTGACCGCGTAAACTTCGCTAGCAACTTTCTTGCTAACAAATCTCCTCAGCTCAATTTCTCTCCACACCTGCCATTGTATCTTTTGCTATTCAACGAAACCTTTCTCTGGCGATAATTTCCATGCTCTGTTGAATCTAGCAGCAATTTACAAACGAGATTTCTCTCAAATCTCACGATCGCGACCCAACGAACTGACATGTGAACCTATCCTGATATTCATCCAACAGCATGACATTGACCGTTGTATCTTCTAAGGAGCAAATGAGTTTCCGAAGTGATGGTTTGGGATAAGCCATTGGTTGCGACTATGAAGAGATTGAGTTTACAAACACACAGAGAAGATTTGATGTACTGTTTACTCAGTCATCGATTTTAGTATTGCCAGTACACTTGGCGATGAACAGGATCATGTTTCATCAATCGAGGGTAGGGAACGGATCCGTGAAAACCATTTATTGCAGCCACTGGACATATGGGTGATTTCCGATAAGACCAATCACTCTGCCAAATCAGGGGCGCTCCCGTGAACGGTACAGATCACTCAAGTCAAGTCAAGTCAAATTTATTAAAGGAAATATAGGCGATCGCCTTTGAACTCCCTCATCGCCTTTGAACTCCCTCTCGCCTTTGAACTCCCTCGTGAACGGTACAGATCACTGTTTGAATAAGGCGTCGTATTTTTTCTTGAACCTAGCAACTGTGTCAGCAGCAACTATATCTGGGGGAGATTGTTCCATGAATTCAAGGCACGCCTTAAGAGTCGATAGATGTGCGGGAGGCCATCAGCTTTTTGTACCACCAGTTTGAAGCAGTGTCCGCGCGTAGGCATGTCAGCGGCCAGTTTGAAGTATTGTGCTTTCTCCGGGATTTCGCCGCAACCCTTCACTTTTAAAATCATGATTTGGTCGCCTCTGAAGCGTCAAAATGCAAGGGGGAACAGGACCAGTGCTGTACAGCTATCCGGTTATTTCAGCCACCTCACATCGGGCACCAACGGGCATTACTCACAAACCCATTTAGACGTTCCGATATGTTGGTAGTGGATTGTCTAATTTTGTATATATCACTTATTTTCGCCGATTTCACCACTTCTTGAATAAATATTATCACTTTTTATTCTTTTATTTATCTTTTAATTGAGAATATCGAATGGCCCGCAGTTTGTATGTTGGGTCTTGCGGTTGTATAGTGATTGTTCGGTTTGCGGCAGCGCAAGGAAATCTTCTATTCACTGCATCGCATCCTAACTCATGCAAGGTCCTAATAGTTCTCTGCTTCTAGTTGAAATAAAACAAGTGCGTCCAATTCGTCTGTGCAGTCTAGGTGGTTTAGTATAAATACCCGTTTTTCCTTCCCAATTTGCCAACTCATGTTACCCACACTATCGCATTAAATGCACTCATTATATTATGTAAGTTATGCTCCCATTCCTTGCACAAAGTTCAACTAGTAAGTTTACGGCAGTCTAGGTCCAGTTTCGCATGGGAGGGTTTCTACGAACGTTTTTTAATTCCACTGTCACAAAAACTGCCGTATGTTCAGTGTTTAGCAGACCAAGCTCCTCAGTGACATTTCTTTATCCTTCACTTTATAGTCGGATTTGGACATGTTCAAGCCTTCTTCTTTCAACCCTCCCAATAGTAATATATGGATATAATGACGGTATAATTCTGGCGTGTGCATTCTCGCACGCATATCAATTTCAATATATTTAAGACAAAAAAGCCCGAGGCTTGGAGGGGTCTCTTCAAAGATAGTTCAAGGCAACAAATAAAGTCAATTGGGACGGCGATCCTCAACAGGAAGTGGAACCCGCTGACCGGTTGAGTAGATGTTGTCATCCACAGCCATAAGAAAAAATGCATCAAGGCGACTTTCGAAACTGGGAACCGACATTGCTTGGACAATATCCTCACTCAGGGATTTCCTGTCGTTAATGACCCGACGGGAAAACTGATAGTTCTGCGGCAGATGGTCTGAGCGTTGCTGGAGTAGGCGAAAGCAGTGGCCTCGGGTGCGAGCGTCGTAATTCGGATGATAATCCAATCCAACTTTGGGTAGTGTTTGAGCACAACCAAGCGGAGCAGAAAAATTAGATCCCCTCGACCGCGACGATACTCCAGAGAAAACAATTATTAACTTCGAAGCCGTGCTTCAAATGGAAGGCCACGGAGTTGTGGAACCATCCTAGAACCCATTCGTGGCACCGATTCAAGTGCGAGCATTTCTCTTGCACAGAAAGGAAAGTAGGCCGGGCCCGCGAACTCGATGACAGGTTGAACATAGATGGACAACAGCTTTTTAAATATGATGGGAGACCACAAAGAAAAGGTCCTGCTCAACATGCATAAACACCGAAGCCCAACCGCTCGAATTTTGGCTGTGACAGTTTGTTCTATATTTTGTCTTGTATCATGACCCCGAGGTCGCGGAATTCCGTGACATGTCGGAGGGGGACACCATTGAGCGAATATGGTGAGACGACATCAGTTGATCTAATAGTCATGAACGCCGATTTCCCAGCATTTACCGGCGATCGATTACTTGAAACCCATGAGGCAAACTGAATAAGGTCCTGTTGCAGGGTGACTATGTCGCCAGCACCAATGACATCACGCCATATGTTCAGGTCATCGGCGTACAATACGAACGGTGAAGAAAGGCATTGTTTCAGATCCTGAACGTAGATGGAGAACAAGGTGGGGTCAAGAACGGATCCCTGAGGAACCCCAGATGATGCGACCTCGGCAGGAGATAATACGACTCCGACACTGACATTGAATAAGGTCCTGTTGCAGGGCGACTATGTCGTTAGCACCTGCATAAAGTTGTATGTGACTTCCTGGTATAATAAAAATATATAATGTGTTAAATTTTAGTACGTTCTCTTAACGAAGAGTCTACATAGAACTTTCCGTACCCATGTCTGGCGGTAAACGCTGTAGTCATTTTCAGTAGTGTAAGACGGTGCGTGTGGTTTCTTTGACCAGCATAAACTGAACCTGCAGTAGCTGGGACAGATTTGATCAAAAATGTGATGATACATTAACACTGTAAATCCTTATCAGGACCAGTGCGTGATTCGGTGAATAGCGCATTCGTAACTCGAACTAGAAATCCAGAACCAACTTTCGCGAAAATCCGGCGTTGAACAGCACGTTGAACTTTGGCTGATTGGGATTCATGCAGGCTTAAACTAGTACAGGAACAAGTTCTTTCAGTATCGACGACCTTTCCACAAGCTAGCGACGTGAAGCTTCAAGTCTCCTTAAACACGATTCATTTGCTATCGATCAGCCTACACGAGGTGAGCACAGACTTGCAGCCAATCAATCGATTACTTGAAATTCAAGTTGCAGTCAGACGTGACTCCCCAACAATCCTTCTATCTACACCAGCAGAGAAGTTGATTGACTCAATGGACATAGTTTACACGCGTTCGTTGCCCTAAGTTTGTTGTTCTCATTACACTCCAAGACTTCTACTTTCGCCCTTTTCTTGTCGTGTTCTTCCTTGGAGGCTCACAAAAGGCGTAATTAGGCGGTAATATCTTGACCTTGGCTAGCGTTACAACAAAAACAATTCATACAAACTTAAACCTGTACAAAAAATAGTTTTTTTCGGCTTCATGGGCTTTCCACAAACTAGCGATGCCTAGTTTCAAGTCTCCATAAACATGATTCGTTTGTTTTGGAATATAATCATCCTGTAACGTTGTGACTTGAAATGCATCGATTCCGAATTGCTATTAGGTAGAATCTTACAAATTTGCCACAAATTTAGTCGTTGCACATTGCGCTTTCACAGGAAGAAGTAAATACCGAAGAAGAATGGGTTTAGCGTCCTTATAAGGTCATATGGACTGTCCATTTGATTTGTATATGTGTGTATTATTATTAGTAATAATATTAGCTTAAATAAGTTTTTATTTTTTGCAGGAGGAAGAAGTTTCAAACACAGAGACAGTGTTTGAGCGTCACAAGGTAATTCTTACAGTCTGTGGTAGGTGTATGCTGCATTTAGGCTTCCGAATCAGTATCGCCAAATCGACTTGTAAGATTTTTTACCCTTATATTCGATTGGTTCTAGTCACAGCGTCGGCGTCAGGGATTGTATGCCGAGCAGGACTCGAGTGGATCCAGTGGAGATGACTGTGTAAGCAGCGGGGATGAGTGGAAGCCCTCGCCAGCGTCGTCACCTTCACCAGCTGAGCTGAACCATGAAACGCTGACACCGACCATCCCCGCAAGTGTTCCAACAGTGGATTTAACCGCGGCAACATGCTTATCTGTTTCCACTAAAGCCTCTGATCCGAGAAGTCATCTGGAGGCAAGCACTTCAGGTGCGTCTTCGTCTTCTAACTTCATATCCTCACAGGGCTGCAGTACTCTAAGGTAGAAGACCCTACTGGTGAAGAACCTCCAAACCAGTTAGAAGGTGATGGCAGTTTGCGTGAGTAGTGCTTTATTATTTTGCCTTTTCGCCAGACCGTGTTACTTTGTCCTGTGGTGCAGTTCAAATGTGTCACACGACACATACGTCCCCTTTTGCTGAGTAATTCTATGACAGCAGATCACCCGACACGCTTCCCGGTAGTCTTGCGGAAAATTATAATTGGTCAGAATGGTTATGTTCAATGAAGCCTGAGCCGTATAACATAGTCTAGAGCATAAGCCTGTCAATAAAGAATACTCTGAAACCTGCCTTTATGCATACTTGTGTAAGTATGCGTGATGGATTGTGTCAAGTAATATTTTGACGGAACTGATTTAATTTTTCGCGGCATTTCCGCGATCATGCGCGATGCAGCCTGCCTCGGCGGTATCGAAACGGCGTATTGTCATAAACAGTCGACGGGCCAAATCACGGTCTTCTGCTTCGTGGTAGCGTTGTCGCTGCTGTTTCGTGACTGCTTATTCTTCCCACCAGAGAGCCTGGTCTATATCCCAGACCTGGCTTTTGCTGAAAGCCTTTGTATTATACGCCACATGTAGACGCGCCGGACAACAATTCCTGAGTAATTGCGGGAAATATTATTGCACACTGCAAGAATCTGGCCATTTTGTCAAGTAGTTGCTCTGACAGCACCATAATCTAAAATGTAACACTGTGACTGGGAAGTTCCGGAAGGAAGCCTGCTTACTCGTTGTCGCTTACTTTGCGGTGGCCAAAACGTCGGAGGGTGGTTGAGCGCACACTCGCAATTTCAAGCAATGCAAGCAACTAGGGACCAAAGGCTCAACTACGTCGAATATCTTTGTCTGAAACAGCGTTCTTCTTCGGGGGTTACTGACCTTCATTCGCACTAACCCGCTCACTGTCGTCTGGCTGGAAGCCAAAACAGCAATCTAGTCTTTTGTCATTTCGTGTTTTCTTTTGTTTTGCAGCCCCGTACGAATATACCTGTGGGTTCTGTGGCAAGATTTATGACTGTTTCCAACATCATCTGCTAGTGTGTTGATTACCTGCAATACGCTTTTTCTGCATACTTCCCTAAATGCCTGTCGTGGTTTATTTGCGCGCAAACCTAGTGTCAGTCTTGTTTTCGGAACGCGGATAGTACTAGGTCTGCCCAGGGAGCCATCCATTCGTTTAACTCATAATGCTACTTGTACTTGTTATGGCTGCGATCGTGACTGATGTAGCCGGAATCGATGATGTCCCGGATGTTACTTCGCCACGTGTGACGATCTGTGGCAGCAGACCTTGACATTTCAATGGCTTATCTTCGCGTGTTGCGGGAATGGCCAATGGATTCCAGTTTAGATATCTCCGTTTTCGGATCAAGCTTCAAAAGTTTTGCCTCGAAGGATTTATTTCAAATTAGAGCATTAATTTCCTGGGAAATTAAACAGGGCAGGATGAATGTGAAGTTACTATTATCAGAAACCATATGGTGAACGTTGCGAGACTGACAATGATGAACCAAATCCCTAGCAGATATTTCATGCAGTGGCAAAAAATAGTCAAAAACGAGTGTCTGGTCTTATAACAAGTACTTGTGCTGCCAGGGCGACTAATTAAATAGGTATCCTCTTGGTCACTTGGCCGTTCCCGTTCCCGAATCTGATACGTGCATTACATAATGTCCTGTTGCCCGCCAAGAGAACCCACTTGACATCTAAGTGTGTCCTACCGATATATCTGTAAATCGCTTTATCGTCTTCTGCGAACGTGTGAGCAAACAAAAAGCAGTCCTGCCCTTTGTCATTTCATCTGTTTTTTTGTCTTGCAGCTACGCGTGAATATACCTGTGAATTCTGTGGCATGGCATTTGTGAAGATGTTCGCGCTGATGGAACATCTCAACTGTGTCCACAAAAGTACGCGCCCCTATTCTGCATCCAGATTCACTGTTTCCCACGTCATCTGCTACTGTTTAGATTTCCTGCGTTGCGTAATTTCTGCATATTTCCCTTAATGCATAGCATGGTTTATTTGGCCAGAAACGTAGTGTCTGCGTTGACTCTTGTTTTGGCACCGCCGATAGCTGTAGGTCTGCCCGACCTACCAATTATCCGTTTAAAGCATAATGTATAGACATGGTTCAGCCAATTTACAAGGGTGGTAGATCTATACCAGAATTCTGCTCCATTTGCTGAATCCTGCCTTCCCAGGCAGTCCTTTGTGTTGTTGGTCATAAATGCCGACTACATGATTCATCTTCTGAGGTACCGGACCTTGGCGTATGACTTGTGGGACGATTCTGTTTAAAGATTGGCTAAAACGCGGATGCGTACCCTTTTTTTCCGTTTCGCAGAGGACTGGTTTCCTGGACTGTCTGGGCTTATGGCAAGTATCTGTGCTGGCATTAGGATGAATAGTTAGATATTTAGTTAGTTGACTACCTGCACTACGTTTTTTCTGCATATTTATTTAATGACTGTCATGGCTATAAACGCAGCGTTAAATATTCTGTTCGGAGCACGAATAAAACAGGGTCTTTTCAGCCTGCCACCTTTCCGTTTACAACCTACTGCATAGAATTTGCTAGTCTTGTTTACAGTTAGAACCGCTGCTACGATAATGGATTGGGGATGGTGTTATGGTTGCATTTCTGGCTACGATAACGACCAGGCTAAGGTTCCTGTTAAGCGTTTCTGTTGGACCTAGGGTTAAGTTTACAGTTAGAGCGAGGCCGAAGTCTGGCTTTGAGTTAGGGTTAAGTTTAGAATTAGAGTGGGTGCACAAGAGTACTCCTCTCCTAATTTTTTTTCCTCGAATTCATCCTCGTTTCTTTGCCTGCTCTGTGTTTGCCAATATTTTTTTGTGACACGCAGTTGACTGGTGCATGGGAATAGCAGATAACGAGAGCGAATGTTGCTGGCTCTTTGGGGATTAATTATCGATGCAAATTAGTTATTTTCTCATTGCAGACAATCTGTCGCATTTGAATCTATCACGCGGTTGGCTCGCTGTTGGAAGACTCTAAACGAATTTCGGATGTACAATTAACAGTATGACAGCAGCCACAGAAGTAGAGGAAGCAGAGACCGTAGAAACAAAAGCAGAAGAAGCAGCGGCAACAACAGAAGCAAAACAGACCCTGAGGAAGAAGCATGCCGAGCAAATGACGATGCCCCAGCGAACGACTACCAAATCAACGGTAGGCCTGAGGGTGAAGCCTAGGAGGCATCCTGTCTTCCGGACGCATGGACGCGCCACGTTTGCTGTAGGAAGAGCTGGAATGGGTGCAAGAGTCTGGTTTATTCTTCAGCCTAGGCTGCTCCAATTGTGGCGGTCGGGGAACTTACCAGAAAATGAAGACTGTGTGCAGACTACTCCGCGGCACTGAATGATGCTATAGAAGACGGTCATTATCCGCTGCCAACGTTGGATAACATATTTGCGAGACAAAATGGAGGAGATTTTCGAAAAGATTGACCTTTCGGAAGCATATGACGAGAAGGCGCAGATGTTAACGTCTGACCCTGCGAGAGTACTTGTGTTTGAGAAGATGCCGACTCCACAGGATGTTCAGGGACTTCAAGGCTGGAAGGGGCCCCTGGATTAACTTCTGTGCGAGGATACCCCATCGGTCTGCTCAGGAGAATGCCAGGAAACTTTTGTGACCATCAGGTCTACGACCAATTATTCGACAATGCTCTTCCAAGTTGAATGGAGGAATGACATCATCGTTCACACCGATGCCTACAGTCATGGACTAGGCATCGTTTTATGTCACAAAATGTTGATGGGAAAATTCAGCCGTTAATGCATGCAGCGAGGTCAGATACGTGAATATCAGGACCTTCGGAGGCCAGTTTGGACTAGGCGTCCCCGAAGAGGTTTGTGTCAATGCCAAATTGCCGAGATTTCGAGGTAAGCTTTCTAACATCGGGAAGTGTTAGGACGGCACAGAGCATGAGTCAACGCTCTAGACATCTTCAGTTCAAGATGTCAAAAAAGCCCACACGCGAGAGGGCGCATATACAGAGGGTCACGTTCGCGGGTAATATAGTCGCCACGTTGTGTCACCCTGAGGACTCCACACTATGGCTGTCCGAACAGGCTATTCACGCGTGGACCAATAAGAAGAGGCAAAGCGGGCAAAGCCTACAGTAGGTGAGATTCTGCTGCCTTAAGAGATAACGTGCCTCATACATCGAGGACAAGCTGCAGGCGAGACGACTCTGCCCACGAGGCCGCTGAGAATTTGAGGCACGCGCACAGAAGATAGCGTACACACGGACACTGTTGCAGTAAACGGTTGCCTACTATCCTGTCTGTCTTCTCATCCTGAAATATAACTGAAAGATATAACAAGTGACCAAGAAGTATTCTTCTGGTAATCTGTGGAATTCACTTTGTTTTCTGCAACTAGTTAAGCAAGCATGAAGAGCAATCCGGTCCTTTTTCACTTTATTTTGTTCTACAGCCCTGCACGGATGTGAAATCTGTGGCAAGGTATTTATGCAGAAGTATCGGCTAGACGAGCATGTCAACGGCGTCCACAAAAGTACGTGCCCCTTTCCTAGTCGCTGAATTACCGATTCTCAGGGCATCAGCTAATGTATTGTTACTTACACTAGGCTTTTTATGCACATTTACTTTATCACTATCATTACCATAAAAGCAGCGTTAAGTATTCTGTTCGCAGCACGAATAGCACTAGGTCTTCTCGCCTGCTGCCTATCCGTTTACAGCCTAGTGCATAGAATTGGCTAACTTTGTTTACCTTTAGAACTAATTTTACGATCATGTATTGGAGATGGTGTAATGGTTACTGGCTAGGATAACGACCAGGCTTAGCGTTCAGTTGAGGCATTAATTTCTCGTAAAAACTGGCTGATGAGCTTCCCGTTTTGTAGCTCGAATAACTGTACTGTTGGCCTTCTCGTATTGCTGTTAATAATGCCGTATTTCTTAATATAGTGCTGCATTTCGTCAGCTGAAGGGTAGGTTTGTGTAAGAGGTTGGGGTCTGTTGGTAATATTGGGGTTGGGTTTATGGTTAGGGCTTTGGTTCTCAGTGATGGCTGCGACTTGGCAGCACAGCGCTCTTCCAGAAATATGTTTCACTTGAGACGATGAACTCAAGGAACTACTTTAAAGGCAATTACTTGGGCTGCTTTTTGGTTTCGTCTGTGTGCTATGGGGTACAAGTAAAACACTATTGAGCAACTTAAAGCCTATAGCTGTAATTTTCATTGTCCTCGAACGTGAAAGAAGCCTTAGGAGCAGGTCGACCCAAGCTTCGGCACACCCATGTCCCTTGATTTGTGGTTCTTTTATTTCAGATCTGCGAAACTTTTCGTGTGATGTTTGTGGATCTTCTTTCAAATACCGCGGATATCTGAAGACGCACGTCAATACGGTGCACAAAAGTATGTCTCTTTTTCTTTCATTCTTCGAGCTATCACCTCGTCTTTTGGCCTGCTCTGTGTTTGTAAGGTGCCTATGCGTAGGCTTTAACGCCCTGTCAGGCTTATTGATAGGTTC
>JAYGXS010000652.1:0-20135 GCA_036362985.1 Ligula intestinalis
GAAACCACAGGCTTTTGATGTCAATCAAAAGCTTATATATCATTCCAATTTGGACCTTATATTATGATGATAAGGGATCTGCGGAGGTTTTGGTTTAACGTACGGTGTCTCAGGCTCCTGTTCTTAGTGAAATCGTTATGTTTGCTAATAACTTAAAAATTAAAAATATCCTATGTTATGGCGTACATCCTTATAGACTAGCAACTTTCCACAATCGATTGGAGTACGCTGACTACACATTATTAATTTTTTGCTGTTTATTATCTCTGAAGACGGATTTTTGTAAGACTTCGAATAATCAGGCTAACAAAAATATCGATCCATTTTATGGAGACTAGTTCCTTATACACGAAATTGTATTCAACCATAACATTTTTATTCTTTAGTGAGCTATTTAAATCTATTAAGTCCTAAAAGTGTTGCACATGGAGACTATTTGAGGTATAATTTAAAAGTAATGTATTCCAGTGACGTTTATCACAATGAGTAAAACCACTTCCTTCTGAATTCAAGGCCTGTGGTTTTTTTAAAATTCAGGTCCACATAACACAAGCAAACACAATCCCACACTTCGTTATCTTTACTGCGTTTTTCGAACACATCAGTGAACATGCGAGACACTAGCCTTTACAACTCTTGATACAAATTAATCCAACCTTTCAAGCACACACACTGCATGCGGTTGACACAGGATCTTTTCATGCAATGATTCAAAATCAGCTATATCCTGACAAAGAAGTAGATTTGGAGAAGGTTTAGCTTGTTCGCCCATTTGAGTATTAACCTCATTCAAGAATATTCTTCAGAGAAACGCCCCCCCCCCCCTCCACATAAGATGGATACTCAAGGCATGCCAAACAATCCATAATGCAGTAGCTTACTCGTGGACAGAGTTTCGGAATAGACCCGAGGGCGATTGTGTTTGGTTTGACCGTCAGGACCCCTCTTGTCTATCAATTGATTATTAGTTTTAACTGGCAACGGAGCAAAACTGTCTGCGTGTGTGAACGAGTGTGTTCTTAAATATTTCAAACCTTAGAGATTTGGACGAAAAAAAGCCATTTAATAGTTGTATGTGTAATAAATTTGCATGTTTTATTGTTCAGTGCTTACCGTTGCGTTTGCTGTTCTTACTCCTTGAGCAG
The DNA here is from genome assembly GCA_036362985.1 of Ligula intestinalis. Classification (NCBI taxonomy): domain Eukaryota; kingdom Metazoa; phylum Platyhelminthes; class Cestoda; order Diphyllobothriidea; family Diphyllobothriidae; genus Ligula; species Ligula intestinalis. The sequence goes on from JAYGXS010000652.1 coordinate 1,146, forward strand.
GTACTGATCCTGCAAGTGAATTCGCTAACCTCATACCAAGAAAAATGCCTAAGAAAATATTCCGTGATTATTCGTATGCACACGGTCAGCCTAAGAAACTCAATGACCACATTGTCAGAAATCAGACCAATCTGTGCGCTTGTAGAATATGTTTTATCTAGATTCAAACAAGCATTTTCTAGAAAAGACACCAATGAACATTATTGCCTTCTCCTTTTGGGTACAATGATCAAAACGGCACTGTTTTCGTTAATACTTGGGGCACTGCGATGCACTTTTAATGCTATGGATAGCATCTGGTGCTTTTAAAAGACTTTGCAGTTATGAAAACTACGCGTACTCCACCTACTCTTGAGGAGAGACTGACAGGATTTTGTAAACTCATAAGTTGCCGTCTACCGTAGATATGCCTGTGCTATTTTCGATGACAGATTCATGCAAAATACCAAGGTTACAAACAAATGCGTAAATTAATTTCGGACGGAGCCGAGACGTCTGATCTTCAGTTAGTTCAAATAAAATATAAGCATGTCCAATAAATCCGTATTTTGACGTAAGCTGCAGTAGTAGACATGGTGGTACTCATTTTCTTTAAAGTGCGCTACTGCTTGAACGAAACACTTGTGATTTTATCCTTTACTCTACAGTATACAATAAACATGGACTTTGTGTCGCGAACTACTTAGTCATTTGTTTTTTTTAAATTCAGATTCGGAAAAGAAGCTGCTATGTCAGTCTTATAAGGGTACAGAGCATCATTTGCAGTCAATCGACAACTTCTTTACCATTCCGTTTCAGACCCTATATTTTGAAAATTAGTGATTGAAGGATGTGTCGAATTTGGGAGCGGTTCCCCAAGAAAGTGATCTTGGCGAAATCGTTATGTTTGCTGACGTCTTGAAATTTTGCAATGTCCTAAACAACCATGATTATGAATTTAATCAACAGGCATTTGCATTCACTAGAGCAAAAATCAAAACATTGATTCCTGGCATTCAGTTTGGCAAAATACAGCATAGTGCAAACTGCCCACCGAAGGCCGTATTATTTCAATCAGACGTCATTGTCAGAGGTAGAGCTTCAGATTGATCTGGGGTTGTGGATCATGTGTTTACTTAATACAGCACTATACTACTTAGAGGTGGCCAAATGCACAACATCTGGCTTGTGTCTCCTCAATCCAGCCTTTGCTAAGACCGATGAAATAGTTGTTGGCAAGGTTTTCAGCATAATCCTGCAAGCGCAATTGCGATTTGCCATCCAAGTGCGGAAATAATTGACGCACAATGACCAACAAACTCATGAAAGCGTTCAATGGCAGTTTACCTAATTTGTGTGTTTATAAGGTCACCTGCTTTAAAAGGCACGATTTTCCTATCTTAACAATTTTCCCTCGCCTCTACAAATGTACGCGGCTGCCAGGTTAGGGTTTTTGATTTCCACCCAAACATTTCTTCAAGCTAACCACTAGCACTAGTTTACGAGGACACACTGTCAAGTTACATGCAAGTGGGACAAGCCTGCTGCCCAATAAAATTTTTGTTTTCATTTTACGGAATAATTCACACACTCTGCATTGCATACGTATGAAACAAGCTATGATGTCAACTTCACGGCTGCCAAAGTACTCACGTACGTCGCAAAAAAACGAGCTGAGCATTTATTGGAGTCTGAACACTGGACGCGAATTCAATCAGCCGATTAATCGTGTAACCATTGATGTACAGAGCTTTGCGCAGTCAGCTCCAGACGTCCATCAAAGGTAGTTGCCCCAGATCCTTTTAAATTGCACCCATTACGTGGTGATGCCCTAAAGGGCATTGGCACTGTTGCCAAATGATTAGTGTGTACGTCTATAATTAACCGCACTCTTTACCTAGTTTTATGGTTTATGCCTTCATCCCTAAGACCTAGTGTTTTCTCACAATTAATTGGTTTGCATCGCAAAAAATAATCAATTTTGTTGTTTTTTATTTAAGAAGATGGATTGTTGTACGAGATCTCATGTCCAGGCCAATCGACAAATAAATGCGGTTTATCGGCAGTCGTTCGTAGTACATGAAACTGGCTTGAACGAAAAGGCTTTTATTCAGTCTTGAGCATTCTCAATGCATAAATTCCTACAAGTTCTATATGTGGAGGCTATATTTCAATTTATTTTAAAGTAATTTTTTCCATTCACAGATTAGCATGATTAAATCCTACTCGTCCTATATTGTAACTCTGTGCTTTTTTGGCTTCGTAAGGGCCGCATTTTAAGTACACACACAATCCTAACTTTCGCTCTCTTTGCAGGGTCTTTCTCACACAAAACAGTGAATGTAATACTCACTCCTGTCATAAACTTTGAATTCATTTGACTCCTGCCTTCTAAGAAGACGAAAAATATACGTGGTTGACACTGGATCTTCTCATGAAATAATGCAAAATCAGCAACATCCTGCTTGAGAAGTAAATTTTGGGGAGGTTAGTGGAGTAAAAATTTATGAGTTCATCTTGAATTTTCAGAAGAAATCTTATTTTCTTCATATACATAACTGTTGTTTAAAACTCATGACGCACTAACGCAGAGACGAGTGTTTTAAAATCGAGTGTGGTGGCAGACTTTAAACAAATTTAATCGCGCACAATTCTCCTTCCCATTATTAGCCAAAACAAAACGGAGTTTTTAGAGGTTCTGTTAACGCACCAAACAGCAAGACCCAATACATAACAATCCTGACTTACCAAAGGGCTAGTTGCAATCGCACCTCCATTTAGAAAAACGGGCTTAGTAGTATCGATGACCATAGCCCTTACGCCAGCTTCCTATTTTGATGATGGTTTCAATGAGTTTTAGATGTGTATGTAGTTGGTGGCAATCTGGCGTGGTTCCACCAACGACACGAAATGTGGGCCTTCACCGTATATGTTACCAGTGTACTGCCATATATTAGTTGGGTTGAAATTTGCCAGCTGCCTCCATTCAGTTCGAAGTGATGATTGAGCCGTTGCCACTGCCTTTAAAATCAGCCTTTTTTCACTAGCTGCGGAAGAAAAAAACGCTTTCGCTTATAAATTTGGTTTGGCAGATTTTCTCAATAAAGTTGACACAAGTGTTGTAAACTCTAGTCGTTCGGCGGGACTTAAACCAGGGCATCTGAGAAAGCCTTTGCTGGCGGCTAATGCTCTACTGATAAGCTACAAACGCGAGCTTCACGCTACGAGTTTAATCACACTTGGTTTGATATAACCCACCCAATTGTTCGCTCATATGGAATCCACCAATACGGGAGCAAGTTGACTGCCCAAGCAGGATTTCCTCTAATCATTCCTGAATTAAAACCTTTAAATGAAATCAAGTCAGGTTAAGCAGGGTAACACCTACGTGCCGTTCTACTAAATCAACTTCAGCAGATTAGACAGGGGAAAGTAGATGGATTGACAGAAGCATTTAAAAACTTAAACTTCAAAAAATATCGTTGCTCACGTGGTAAACCAGGAAGTGGTACCGTAATTTACGTTTTGGTTGCGAACACCGAAGTCAAATTCAGAACACTATCTCACAAACCAGATTTCAAGCACCAAATGACAATATTTAAAATCGTAAGTGACATTTTGCTCTCACTGTCCTCATCAAAAATGTCCGAGAAAATATTATTACTGGCATATAGTTTATTTCGCATTACGCAAGTTTTTGTCTACGAAAAAACAGTTGTTCACTGAGTCCGTTCGAAGTATAGAACTGCTCGACGGGGAGTCCGTGGACATTTAGCAATCGGCGGATCACAGGGAACAGTCGTCCGAGGTATAGCAAGTAAAGTATTCACGGTCTTTCTCGATCACTTTCATTGTTTACTTATAGAAGAAAACTATAGGTCAGCATTTCTCATGCATTTTCGTCAACTCTCCTGATGATAACCGTGAAATATGTATGCGTCTGCAGATTTACTCAATACTATTTTTTTTGGAGAAATGCCCTTGAAGTTTTTAAGCAGCATTTTAACAAATGCCACAGAAATGCATTCAATAAATGACCGAATACTTCTGCTTTTGACGTCCAAAACGTGTGCGGCTCCAAAAGCTTTACAAGCAAGCCCTCAATTGTGAGTCCTGATTGATGTGTAGTTTACAGAAAATTGTGACAATTTAGGATTTTGCAGAATCGGAAGGCATTGTTTCGAGTTATGATTACTTCATGTGGTTCTCAATAAATATTTTTGTAGATATAGCTCTACTTTTTTTGAGAGCAGGTTGACTAAGGGCTTTTGCGAGAAACAGCACTTTATTGTTTAACCAAAATATCACAAAGTTTAACTGTTCTGTTAAATACACACGAAAGTTCAATCAGCATTATATTTTTTTCAAGCATCTTATTTAAAGTGAAAGTGTAAGGAAACAACTTTACGGCAGCTCCTTGGATCTGTTTCATGGACAGGCAATATATATCAGAAACCGTGTGATATTCATTGCTTGAGGGTACTATACTGCAGCTCTTTTCTTGAACATCGCTCGTCTGCCAAGCATATTTATATATTTAACACTTTCGAAATTATTGGAAAAAAAACATACAGAATGGACAATGAGCACTCGACACCCTGCCAACAATCACATCGCTGACTTATGACGAGTTTGTGCTATCGTTCATGTACGTTCATTAACGTGCACTGATTGCTTTTTCTTCGATAAAGAAGCTTCTGTTTAAACAAGTTGGGTCAGGCTGCGTGTCAATTGCGCCAAGTGGGACTTAGGCGCAAGGCTACCTGTACTAGGAGCCCTCTTCCAGGCACACATAATCACCCTATCTGCCATGTTCTAAAGATTTGATAAAAACTTTTTTTCATATTCTAGACAACTGAAGCGCGTGACGGAAATTGCGCGGCTGACCTACCCGCGGTCTGTCAAACTGGACACGAAAACAATATTGAAGTTCAACAAGCCAAAACATTTTTTTCTTCAAGTGCTACATTTAAGGGTAGTATTGCGGATAGACGGGGAGGAGGGAAGGGAAGGTTACAGACATATGCTGTGAGCTGAAGTTTGTTGCTGTTAAGAGAAGTTATGAGCAGCAAACTCACCTTGAAGCTTCTCTTTTGGCAAAAAACATCTTCCGATGTGCGATGCTATGTTACAGACCCTGGGAAGACTAATCAGTCCACTCATCGTTTTTTCGCTGGGTGCCAGGTTTCATTTTCGGTTACAATGAAGGTGTTAAGCTTACAACTATTGTGGAAAGCGTACGATGATGCTTAGCCATTTTAAAGACACATATCATACAGCTACATTTTGTCCAGAAGGCCACCTTATTGCATATTGGGTAATAAGAAGACTACGTGGAAAACCACATAATAATGAAAGGAGTTATGTAAGATAGGTCAACTGATTAATACCTCCCAGCCTATTGTCACTTAGAATTTTAATAAACACTTTATGATTGGGTTTTTCCTACGAAAGGTAAGGACAATCTACAGCTATACATATCTAACATTTCGTTCCACAAAACAACAAAATAAAAAGTATTTTATCAATTTTTAACCTATATCTCACTATGTGTATGAACTATCCGCCCGGAAGACCCCTATAACCATCGTTTCATACGAGGAATTGCAAATCTTATAACACATTTCCGAAAAACTAATTGAAACATTTAAATGTCACACCATGTTTCCTTTTCCATCTTACTAAGCGGATATAACATTCATTATCTTTTATGCCGATGAGAAAGTGGCACGTTTAAGAATGAAAATAGGATGTTCAAACAAATCAAAGGCCTGAGTGAAATCAGCACAGACTAAATGCAGGGCAAAACCACCGTAATAAGAGTTTACCACATAATATAATGTGGGCTGGCAGGTGTCACAAGATCTTCTTATTTGAAAAAAAACTCACACTGACCTTCATTTAAGTGGCTTGTCTTTGTCAAATAACGTATCATTTTCTTTTCGAGTCAGGAATAAAAAACTTAAGGAAACATATGGCTAATCAGCCAAGAGGATGCTCGACACTGTCTTAGCGCCCAAAATGGGAATACCATCAGCTTCCAAAGAAATCGATGTTAAGGCTTAGTGTACACATACGAATTAATTATATGGAGAAATTCATGCTACACATAATATTGCCTAAGTATGGTTGAAACGACAAATCTGGTTCAGATTCCGTAGTAAGATGTTTTTCAACGACTGCACTTCACAACTAAGCCGCCTCAGTTTCTGTGTGAACGACGTTCTTATGTCCATTATGTTAAGGAGGAATTTTGTGACGTCGTTTGGACGAGGTCCGATGATGAAAGAGTTCAGCAACAGCTTAAACACAGTTTATTTCGTTAGGACTGGCTGATTACCAGTGTTCCTTACGTCTAGGAAGAATGTAAATCATCATTTTTTAAACCTCCACAATTCCTAGATGCCCAGATAACGAAAACGTGGATAGATGTTTAAACGGCCCCCTCAATATATTGAGATTTGGCAAAAGTAGGAGAGGAATGGTGGATTCTGCATTGGAGTGTTTGCCAATCTTAGATGACACAAATTCCAGCAGCTCACTTGTAACGACCAGCATGAGTACAGAAGGACATTCAGTTTCATAAATGAAGTAAAGGCGCTACCCAAATTGATAAATCAACAAAATGGTTGACTAACACGAGGCCAAATGCATAGAGGTTAGTTACTAAGAAAAAGCCTACTGCGTTCTATCCTATCGTGTGTACTGGAAATATTATGAAGGTAACATGTTGACACATAAAGAATATCAGGGAACGCACACTTCCAGTTGTGCATGGAATCTCAGTCTAGATCCATCGCAGACAGTCACATAGATAATGATAGTAAATAATAAATAGTCAGATGAATTGAAGGAAGACCAAGATGAAAACTGCTTTCAAGTTACTGATGGTGCCCTTCAGTCTACAAGAAAATAAGTTATGCCCACAGATGAATTACAGAAATATAGTGACTTTATCTTACAGTTCTGCGAGTGCTGCAAGACAATTTTCTAAATTTTTAAATGTTTGATTATTTCTCCCATGCCAGCGGGATCGCATTTAAAATAACCTATGACTACCAATGACCAATATAAGGCATATTTAGTACTTAAAAGCACTCTAAGAAGTACGAAGTTTTATTTTAAATCATAAAATTTTATCGATAATTCTCGAATTGCGATAGCCTCAAAAATAGCTGTACATTAAATAAATAAATGTAAATATTTTGTTGAGTATAGAACAGAAACAGCTTCCTTCTTTATTCACAGAATTAGCCTTAAGGCAAAATATTTTGCACATTTGGTAATGACTGGATTCAAAATTATTGAATATCGCGGAATAAAGTCACTCTTTGTTTCGTAATTTTTCGAAAAATTCTTTCATACGTTGAATAATTGGCCATTTATTCAAATTTTACATCAAACCATTCAATACAGAATTAAACTAAACAGCATTTACCGAAATAAATGAGCCTATGGATATTATTTCCTATGCAGATGGTCGTGTTAATTAAAGTTGGAAAAACATCAAAACAGGAGAACAAATATTTGAGCACAAGTCATATTGTTCCGCTTAAATTACAAAAAACAGATTTAGTAAAAGATTAACTTAAAAAAATAGTGCTTCTGTTGGATACTAAGCTGACGAACTTCAGCAAATGTAAACGTTTTCACAATTTATGTAATTTATCTGAAGAAGAACGATTATATTTGACTGAAGATGAAAGAACGTACCTTCTACTTTAGAATGGATTACACGCCGCTTTCAAGGATCGATTCCACGATCAGAGTGTAGCGTGAACATTCAAAATAAGCAGGCCACATATTTGATCATTTTTTGAAAAACTTGTTATTTTTCTGTCCATTCCGTTTTTAACAAACACTTGATTGAATGTATGGTATACAAAAAAATATATTTTTACATGACGTATATTAAATAAGGCCTTCTAAAGGCAGTCTTCGTTGTTACACGTATACACTTAATATACGCACAAAACCAGCTGTGCGGAAAAACAAAATAATATACTTATAACAATTTTACTGCATTTTTTTGCAAAAGAAAATAACAAAATAGTTAGATTTAATTTTTAATACTTATATCGGTGCTTGTTTCTGAAAATAAATGCGATTTCTTAAATTTGCTTTAATTTCATTTGACCAAATGGCACAAACATTTCCAGTACTGGAATGGATTTTTATTCCAACTTTTTATTCTACAACAGCACAATGTTTATGAGAATAAAGTTATTTCCTATCATTCATTTTAGCATACGGAATTCCTGTTATGTAAGCATAAGCATTATTGAACAAATATTGACCCTTTTTCTCCCAATAACATTAAATAAAAGGGTATTTTTCCAATCCAAAGCCCCACTCATTATTTAATCAACTCAGTTGATAAAAATAACCTGTCCGAGTATACGCTAATTTTCCAGTTAAATTATGTCCTGTAATTTGTTTGCAGGATTTGCGGAATTGTATCCTTTTAACTTTATTTGAAAGGATTCAGTAGTCTCTATTCAAAAAGCGAAGCGCGTTAAAAAATCATGGGTAAAATCTGACGAAATATGGAACCAAGCAAATAAAATGACGAAAAAATGCTCTTAAAAAACGAATTTATAAATTCTTTCCGAATTAATTGCTTCTGTGCATACAGCTTTGACCATATATGAAGTCTCCGATCCTCAGTTGAACCGAAAGATATTAATGCATTTTTTGATAAAATGAGTTTTCCGTTATCCTGCATTTTCAATTTCCAAAGAAGAAAATGCGGTAAATTTGATTGTATGCGAGAGCATGCAAACTCAAACAGGCAACATTTCCAGTCAAATGCAAAATTTGTTGATACAAGTAAACAAGTTATTCCTAAGATCATCCTAGTGAATGTCGGAGTGGTTGCCGTTGTATATTTTCTTCTTCCGCAAAGTGTGCTGAGGTATAAACCTTAAAATATTTTTCAAATGATTAATGAAAGTTTGCAGCAGTCAAAGTGAATTGAATAGTTTCAGGCATGCAAAGCAAAATAAGAGAAGAGAGTGTTTGAGTAACTTAACCGAATGAAACGTGGCAATCACTCAAGCGGACACAAAGATAATTATTTAACTTAGCAAGCTGTTATTCAGATTTTATCACCTATAGAATTTGTCAAGCAAGTGTTTGGTTAGCCAGGTCTGGTTCTGCTACTACCGTTACTACTAATTATACTAATACATACTAGGGTGTAGCCTACTGAAAGCATTTGATAGTTCTATCACTAACTTTTTTGTAAGTGAGAAGATACGCTCTTTAGGATCAGCGTTGGCAAATTACATGTCCCTGGCGTGATGATATATCTGTGTCATTTTTCGTTCAAATGTTACTAGCATTTTGACCCTACAAGATCAGAGTCGATATTTCCCTACGCTTCTCCTAGGACATTTCTACATCGATATCTCCCATCAATTATGATCTAGGATATTGTGGCTGCAACCGTTCGCGTACATTTTTTTCTGCGCCTCTGGACTTACTTTTATTGCGTGGATGATCTTTTGAAGTCGGAAGGTTGTGTTTTCCAACCAATTCTACCGAGACGCAATCTCATCAAACCAGCAAATTCGTGGCATAGTTAAAGAAATTTTCAAGATCAGAATATTCTTTAGAACTTCAAAGGCTGAGTCATTTCACAATATTGAATATCTTTTTTTCAAATAAATTTAACGTGGTGATTCCAAAAATAGCTTTAGTATGTGTTAAGTTCCCTCTGACTATTGGTCGTAAGTCATAATCTGAAAATCATATCAACTGTTTTTGCTCTGAACATAATAACTAATACAGTTTGTTAACCAATTTTAAGAGATTTTAACAACCAGCTGCGGTAAAATCATATATGCTTAATTTTTTTATAAATCATCTTAATTATAAAGCAGATTTTTATCAAAATTATGAGAAGGAAAATTATAGCTCATCGTAAGGTATCTGCTCCCAGACCCAAGCGGTGCTTGACCACGCCTATTAGTCAAGGCATTGATATCAATATGCAGCCCATTGTCAAGGCTAAGCAAATTGATTTATCTGCATTACAGAACTTTTATGACTTCATGTTGAAGTTTGGTTCTGTTTTGTCAATACAAGGCAATCTGTTTGATGGTAAGTTATCAGATGTGCTCTCACAAGTGTGTAAGAAGTTAGACTCCCTCGTCCATCTTATATCCACGGACGCTTTTGATAAACAAAAGCGATGCTTTAACTTTATACTAACAAATGCCTCCATATTTAAGTTGCCCTTAGGATATAGCAAAAGATTTTCTATGTTCGGGTGGTTTCAACTACAAAATTGCAGAACTCAAACGCCTTCAGTCACGTAGCAAGAACCCGCCCATCCTAGTTAAATTGTTTTCACAAATCGAGGTGGACGCAATCCTTGCTCAACGAGGTCGCTTTTCCCGATATTTAGAAATGACTGAAAGTTACCTCTGTTGAGATCTTACACCAATGGAGCGCAGAAATACGGATTGCCAGTCCAATAGACCAATGACTTATCAGCCTACTAATCCTAAATCTGTTCGTAGTCCCGATAGGGTAAATGCACTCGCTAATCCTCCCCCCCCGCATACCTGGCCATACACCCACTAACGTCAGTGCATTCATTATCCCTGCCTCCCTGAAGTATATTCATAGTCCCATAACCGTCAGTACACCTGCTATCCCTACCTCCCGAATATCTAGTTATAGGTCCATAAACATCAGTGCACCAGTCAGCCCATCCCTCTTGATATCGGGACTGTCAAGACCCGCCGCTCCGTCATCTACTTCGATTAATGCTAGTCTAAATACATTCTCTTTCCAACGATCGATATATTTCGCTGCCTCTAACTCGGCAACATGATCATCAAGAATGCCGCCAACACCGCCAAGCGCTTTGCCACCACAACCTTGCTCGTTTTTTCACCGTAAGAGTCATATTATTCCCCTGGAAAAATGCGTTATTGAACACGACGGGCTGGAACAACGAAAAATTTAATTTTCACGGCAGTAACCCAAACTGGTATAGTTTTAAATCAAATCGGAATTGCGGTACAGCACATTCACTGATTAAGACGACTAGTCCTTACGCGAGCGGCCCCAACACTAATGCTATGTCCCCGTCCCCCCATTTCAGTTCCTTTACCCATCCTCTACAACCCAAACCTGCAAACTTCTACATGTCGTCTCGCCTCCCCCCATTCCTCCAAAACGCCCCAGAAGCTTATTTTGGTTTTCCCTCTCCCCTTTTTTCTCTGACAGAAAGTGAGACCCCTAGATATCTCAGACCTTATCAGCCTTCCCTTGTTGGCTACCCGTATGCTAACAGCTCCATACCCGTCAGTACTTATTCCACAAATAATAAGGCCTACAGTTTGCCTACCCACCCAAAATTTTGTTTGATGAATAACGAAAGCCATAGTCTTGTCACTCGAAACACACTAGATGTCATAGTGGTTAAGGCCAGGTCCGTTATAAATAACAAGGCTCAACTTCGAGCTATCGAATTCGAGGTGATCCACGATTTTGTATGCATAAAAGAATCTTGGACCCATCCAATCATTTCTGACTATTCCCTTATCATAGACGAGTATGATTTCTATCGTCACGATCGCATTAAAAAGCGTGGTGGTGGTTGTCTTCTCTATATTAGAACGTCATTTATGCACTTTCCGTTTTATCTAAACAGCACGTCTTTCTCTGGAAATTACTGTTTCGCCTCTATTATCTTGTCACCCCGGCAAAAGGCGATTATCGGATGTATATATAATCCTCCTAACTTTTCATCTGAAGAAGATGCAAATTTGTGTGAAATATTCAATTTTATTTCAGAATCAACTTTTGAAGTTAAAATTATTGCTGAAAAGTTTAATTTTCCTGAAATCAACTGGCTTTCAAACTATTGTCCACCTAGATTTAAGCGTTTCCTAGATACCATTAATTTTTTTAACTGTTCTCAACTGGTTAGTTCCTCAACAAGAGAGAATCATATCCTAGATCTGATTTTAACGAATGGTATTGCCCCTCTCTTCGTTGATTTTGAGCAAGACATCTTCCAAAGTGATCACACATTAATTCACTGTTGCCTTCTGCTTCCTCCTTCGGAAAAGGCTAGTGCTAGTCGTATCTATCATGCGTATGACCTCGCAGATATTAGCTCAATCAAAAATTTTCTTGACTCATTAGTTTGGCAGAGCCTCTCCTCCACTTACGACGCTCCATTTTTTTTGTGAACTCATGTCGGTCGTTTCTAATAAAATGCTGGAATTTGTGTCCACTAATATTGCGAAACCCTACACACCAGAATCGACCGTCCCTCATTTTCTTTTGCTCAAAATGCCTTTAATTGGTTGAGACCTATGTTATACTTTCCTCGAAAGACGTTGAAAGAAAACAATTTAAATGACGCTTCAAAAACGATTGTACCTGTGTGCATGAACCGAAGTCCCTGCCAAAATTCGGATGGATTCCCAGGCTGTAGAACTCTCTTGAGGCTTCTGTGTATCCAAATGTGTGCATTCTTCGGTTTCTGGTATATTAATTCCGAGGGAATAATTAGGGAATAAGTAAATTGTGGGGTTATTCTGACGACACAAGGTGGTCAATGTGGTATCACGCAACAGCAATTACGTTAGCAAAGCACGTTTTTTTCAGAAAGAGTTTTCGTCTATGTCACAAACAGGGTATAAATCCTATGCCATATGAAATATAAGCTAATTTCATAGTTAAAGGTGTTCATTACACGGATATTCCAGACAGAGTTATTCTATTCTATTCAACAACTTATATAACCATCACGTCCGTCACTCTCTAAAATCCGTTTTGCGTTCATTGTCCTACAAAATATGCAAATTTAACGTTCAAATTTTATTAATCCACTTTATAGGGACCACATAGAGGAGATTAGATGTTAGAGCAGCGAAAACAATTGATTTTTGATTTGGTATCAGATGTCACACAGCATGTGACATCGAAGGATGTTTTCACCAAAGAAGGGAGCATCAAAGTACATGTTTGTGCTTCGGATGTTTTTCAACTGCACATGCTACCTTCACAAGACTGGTCCATTAACCCGGACCATTCCCGAGGGAATCCAAAACATCAGGAAAAGAAACTCTTTGTTCTAGAAGTCGCATCTTCTTTTTCAGAGCGATACGAGTGGAGAAGATTGCGGCAAATCTACTCGCTATAACTAACCACAATCATCCGCTTTCAGACAAATGGTGGGCATATTTGCTTGCGATGGTCAAACTAACACAACGCACGCAGTAGCCTATATATTAAAATATATTTTTGTCGTATTTCTTGTAATACGTTCACGCGGACCTGCTTTTTGAAATTTTGTTCAACTGAAGCCACTTTTTACGAGTCGCACTAATTTTCCGAAGCAAGGAACAATTTCAGTTTTAAAAATTATTTTTTCTACGATGTGAAGTATTTTTTCCACAAAATGCAGCTCTAATTTCATATGACAAAGGTGATTTCCTTGCAGAAATCTATGAGCATTTACTTGATTTAGATACGGGAATGCGAAACATACTTTCGCTTTTTTTGGTGTTCGGCTGCGCGTGAAGATGTCAACTTATTGTCCATATGACGTACATAAAATGCAATGCTGAAAGAAAACTGTTTGCAGAAAAACAGGCTGACAATTTTATTCGTGGAGCACTACAGTTACCATTGTATGGCCAATAGGGTTATTCACAGGAAACATTTCAAATGCTTATCTCAGACCCTACGTGGGTAAAGAATGTGGGATTGTTGCCCTCATCAGCAGGTACGTAGGGCAAAGTCATTTTAAGTAGGAAACTTCTGAAGGAAGTTTTATTATTTATTGTGATATACGTCATGCACAGAATTTCATTTTCGAAAAGCATATTCATGATATTGAAGTGTTCTTCTTAGATAAGGCGACAAAGTTTGCACATGTGCTAATATGCAAAAGGAACATTCCCAATGAACGAACTGCTTCACCATAAATATTAGAGAACTATCGACGCCTTATAGTGCACAATGCGATCAAGATGGGTGAGCGACCAATCTGGTGGTTGACAAACGATACCATTGAAAGTCATGCATATGTCAACATTGCGAAATATGTATTTGGTTACAATGACATTCACAGGCCTCTAATGGATAATGTCGTGCAAAAAGTTAACGCTCCTGCTCACCGAGCAAATGGGGTATGAGCATAATCTACCGGACAAATATGACCCAATTTTCAAAAGTATATGCAGCGGTTCTGCCTGCGAATAATCTTTATCTCGCTCAGTAGTCCCGACCTTAATCTTACTGAAAATATTTCGGCTTTATCACGTATAACTGGTGCGAACCTCCAAAAGATGAAATGGAAAATAAGTTGGAGTTCACTCTTTATAGATCAATATTTAGATGGGCATTTGTTTGTGTTGTCTGACAAGCTGCTGTTCAGAGTTATACTTGGCTGATGAAGGCTAATAAGCCCAAAAGAGCTTTGTATCATGTTACCCCCAAATTCTGTCATCCCCCCTCTCTGCTTCTATAACTTAGCCAGACTCGACCTGGCAGGCGGTCACACATTGGGGACCTCTGACCACCATACGATCTTTGTTTACTTCGGTCCCCATATAATCGGTGTTCGCACATTTGTGAGTTTTTATATATTTGACGAACATAAGAGGTTCTTTGGAAGAATCAAGATGAACTTGTAAAGTTTTGAGAATGTGACCTGTGCTCTAAATCAGACGAAATAAATGGAAGTGAGGGAGAAAATTTACAATAGAACAGGTAAAGCGATCTATGTTTACTGATATGCCTAAAGATTTGGAGTGCAGATATTTTATCGAGTGCATCGTCTCCCAAAAAATAGGAAATAGGAAGCGCAGGTTCATGGACCAAATTGTATTTAAACTGACGTTTCAAAAGCACACACGCATTTATCGTCAGATTATCGTGCTTACTTTTCCGCGGGCCTTGACCGAAATCGCTTTGCCACCGATCTTTTGAAGTTACCGCGTTCCCTCCACTTGCGTTCACCGATGGTTGGCTCCGACGTGTTTGCTGCTGACCAACGGCGGGTCTGCGTCTTCTTTGTGTCCTGCACCGCTAAAGTGGGTGCCGCGGCCCCGTCCTCCTATCTGCCATATGTTCAATCGATCGGCCATTGGTTTTGCTGGCAGCTCTGTCGGCTTCACGTCCGCGTGCGTAAGAAAGCACGCCGTGCTGGTCGGATAATTCCCAGTCGCCGCTGCCGCCTTCCTCCCGTCATACGACTTCTGATCACTGCCTCTTCCTGCCTCCGTGGCTGTTGGCTGCCGGCTCGGTTTAACTTCTTTAGATCCGTTCTCAGCAAGGTTGAGCCTTGTTCGGAGCCCTTGGTTGACGGAATTAAAATCGATGGTTCGGTTTATTTTGCCCGTTGAGGATCATTTTTCCAGAACAAATCTGGCCATTTGTCATCGGCCCTGCCGATCACACTCGCATTCTCAAAGGCGAACTTTTTCTCCAGCTGCCGCACGTGACAATACACCATAGAGTGCTGGTCTTGGCGATCGATCGCAAGTTGGTGTTCGTGCAATCTTGTGTCCAGGCGTTTGCCCATCTCCCCAAAATACCTCGCATCACAATTTTGACATTGTATGCTGTAGACCATGGCTGATTGTTTGGTTGCTGGCAGTGGATCTTTTTTTGTTTCATGATTTGCTGACTGACTGTGGACCATAGTTTGTGCACCACTGCGATTCCAAAGGGTTCTTAGATTCATTCAGTTGCCTCTGAAACGTTCCTAACGTAGGGGATGGCGAGCCAGAAATTTGGCTTTTCTTCGCTTGCCCGAGTAACGTGAGTTTTCTTCAGGTGCCTGCGGACGAAGGATTTCGGGTACCAATCGGCCTTGGAAAGGGCTTGATAGCAATTAATGTCCTCCTGATTCCCACTGTCGTCGCTACAATATGTTTGAACACGTCGGAAGCGCGCTCTAACACGGCTTTGTTTGCGGCCGGGAGGGTGGTTGCTATGGAAGTAGAGAATGCGCCTGGTGTTGGTTGCGTTACGGTAGACAATTGTCCTTATCTTCCTGTCTGCCAGTTTTGTAACATGGATGTAAAGAAAGTGCAACTGATTGTTGACTTCTTCTTCTTCTATGGTGAACTGAATGTCGGGAAGGATTGACTTCAGCAATGCCTTGAAAGCTTGCGCATGACTCCTCTTCAGTATGACGAATGTGTCATCGACGTTCCTGCCCCAGAACATCGGGGAGTCCGAGCTGAGGACCAGCTGTTTGAGCCTCTGTAGAAATGCTTCCGCAAAGAGTCCTGATAGAAGGGAGCCCATTGGTGTTCTAAATTTTTGCTCATACACCTGGCCATTGAATGTGAAAAATGTTTTCGGACACTGTTCCTGGAGCTCAATGTTGTGCTCTTGTTTGCGCTTAGGCTCAGTATCGTCATTTTTTCCATGAAGAGGAGTGTAGATAATGTTGGTGGCCAGGGTGAGTGGGATTGAAATGAATAACGAGGTCTCATCGAATGACAATATCAACTCGTCCTTCTCGACGTCCACACACTGAATGCGCTTCAAGAACTATTCAGCCAATTTAATCGCCCAGAGCGAATCATTGGTTAGGAAGGAAAGTCCACTGTGGGAGGCAGGAGGGGGAAGTGGAGCTCCGTCATCGTTCAGCTGGCCCGCCCCCTCCTAACAATGCAGAAAAGGTCTTCCTAGTGTCTCTGTCTTAGCTGGTAAATTCTTTTTGCCTTTACCGTGGCCACATTGCAGTGAA
Organism: Ligula intestinalis; assembly: GCA_036362985.1. NCBI lineage: Eukaryota > Metazoa > Platyhelminthes > Cestoda > Diphyllobothriidea > Diphyllobothriidae > Ligula > Ligula intestinalis. Next base: position 17,863 of record JAYGXS010000652.1, read on the forward strand.
GGCTGAAAAGAGAGCTGTTATTGCAATATGTGGGGACGAGTGGTCCAGACCTTACATTTCGATTAACAGGAATCACGTGTCTGGGATTTTAATAAGTATGTATGTGTGAGTATGGTATAATATGATTGTCATATATAATTGACGCTATTTGTAGTGCAAGTCGTCTGTAAAATGGACATTTTTGTGATTTTTCCGAGGACGTTGAGTGTCATTGACATACATTTTCATCAAATTCCAAATTCATCGTAATCATTCATTTTCAGTGTATAAATGTATTAAATCGCTTAATCGTACATTGCAACTAGATAGAAGACGCTTTTTAGTTCAAGACCTCTGGTTGATGCATAGAAATATCGAGTTACAAGGGGAAACGGGACAGCGGATGATCAGAAGAAATTGCACAACGCGAATGAACTGCATGAATACATGCAGACGTAATAGTGTCAAGCTCCGAAATTGCGAAGGGCTGCTAAAGTGACGTCTTTACGCATTGCCGAATTTAGAAAAAATACTTTTTTGTTTGGAACTGTACTGCACGTCCGCAATATAATTAAGCTGACTAAAAACAGGCATCTTTAGTGCCAAGATATGGAGGAGATCGAAGCTCTCAGACAAACAGAACTGAAACCGCAGACAAAAGAATACGAGACTGTGATCAGATATCGGTAACGTTTAAAGTGCAGATATGAGGTTGTACTTCCAATACATATCACTAAATTTAAGTAAATATCTGCTATTTACATCATTTGGAATTTCGTATCTCATTTTCCTTTTTCCGTAGGTTAACGGCACACAATTTGACGTGCTTAAAACGCATTATTTTTCATCATCCTCTTTACATAAGCATCCATTTATCAAAGGACAATATACTTTCATTACAGGAACTTCCAGGTTGGCCATTTTTGTTTTAAAAGCAGACGTCAGCTGAATATACCCATTTCTAGTGCAGTATTCCAGCTTGAATCCATTGCCCTGTAAAGTAGAGGCCAAGGCATTTATAACTACGCTGTGGTCTCACCAACTTGCCGACAGTTGATCAGCACTACAGTGATTAGCGATCAGTAGCGGGGCATACCCACCCTGGTTTGTGATGTCCTCCTGGTGTTTCAATACTAATAACGTTGGCACGTGGCTAAGGGCACTTACACTTATTATGGTTCAGTAATATTTTTGTAATTTAAGGACATGATGCCATCAGGACATGGACTTCCAGAAAGGCGACGACTGGCCTATAAGCCGTCCTATGTTGGGAAGGCCCAACACAAGATGCGCAGCAGAAATTGTCGCCGTACTGGATTTCAAAACTCACGATGCGCTTACGCAGAGGCCAGTGTTTAAAAATCCAGTGTGGATGCAGTCTTAACAATATGCAATCCCACACAATTTTCCTACTCATTTTTTGCCAAAACGGACTTGAGTAATTTAAGGTTCTGTTAATGCACCAAATGGCAAGATCAAATACAAAATCACCCTGACTTACCTTAGGGCATATTGCAATCTCAGCTCCATTGAGCAAAACGGGCTTAGTAGTATCGATGACCGTAGCCTTTATGCCAGCTACGTATTTTGTAGATAACTTCAATGAGTTTAAGATGCGTATATAGTTATCGGCGTTCTGTCGTGGTACCACAGACAACACAAAACTTGGGCCTTTACCGTTTAGGCTACCAGTGTACTGCCATATATTAGTTGCGTCGTAATTTGCCAGCAGCCTCCATTTAGTTCGAAGTGATAATTGAGCCGTTGCCACTGCCTTAAAATTCAGCCTTATTCCACCCGCTGCGGAAGGAAAAAGAGGTCCCTCTTATTATTCGTGAATTAAAACCTTCATGTGAAAACAATTCATGTTTAAGAGGGAAACACCTACGTGCAGTTCTTTTAAAACGACTGCAGCAGATTAGAGTGGGGAAGGTAGATGGATTGACAGAAGCATTTAAAATATTTTAACTTCAAAATCTGTCGTGGCTCGTGTGTTAAACCAGACAGTGGTACCGTAGTTTACGTTTGAATTAAGGCTCTGGTAAACGGACACCGAAATGCAAATAAAAACGCTATGTCACAAACCCGATGTCAACCACCGAACGACCATATTTGAAATCGTAAGTGACTTTCGATGTTACTTGTTCTCATCAGGAATGTCCGGGGAAATATAAGTTAGGGCACACAGTTTATTTCACATGACGTGCTTTCTTGTCTTTGGAAATATGAAGTTGACAGAGTTCATTTGAAATATATAACTTTGTTCACACTTATGTATCCCTGCTCGACAGGGA
>JAYGXS010000654.1:0-21956 GCA_036362985.1 Ligula intestinalis
CCCAAATACGCAAATTCTAGACATTAAGAAGCGCATTCTTGGCATTTCATTCTTTTCCATAAGTTGCAAAGTCGTCTCTAAAAAGTGTTTTACGCTTTCCTACGACAATGCTGTACCATACAATGCCTCAACTAATTGAAATTGAGTCGACCAACCGTTTTGCAACCCTGACGTCAGTCTTTGAGGTCGCTGTTGATGAGCATCGCGGGTTTTTGCGTTGTCGGCAACTTGTCGATGGACTCTGTGTTTTGCTTAGTTGCATCTCAATGATTTTCAGTGGCATGCTGAACTCTGCCACCGATTTCAATTCTGTTGGTTTTTTTCACTGCCTCTTTCTTATTACACCATATTTACCTAATAAACTACGTCGCTCTCCGAGGCTGAGGTAACATGAAGCGCAAGACTCAGGCATGCGACTGCAAACGCTCTCCCGCATGTCCGGTCGTAAGTCCCTACTGACGCTGGCATACTTCACCACATGATTTTTCCTGCGTTGTATTTCTGCGACTGTTACTGTGCTAGGTGTGCTTGATTCATGGGGATTCCTGTCCACCACGCTTTGCGAGGGCTTGTAGTGGTCACTGCTGCCCGACGCCCTCCTAACTTTTGACACCGCAGATGTGGTCTCGCTTTGAGAATCTTGGTCGAACAGATGCGCTCGACCCAGCGCGATGGCCGATGTCCAGACTCGACGCGCAACCTTTGCCTTCGCGCGAACAGGGCGCACACAGTCACCTCAGACTGCTCGGGCCAATCAGCATCCTGAAGCTGACTCCCACTATGCTTGCTCGGTGGCCCTTGTGTCAATTCACACACTGAGAACACTCGTGATTTCGTCGCAAGCGGGACTCAGTAGATTACGTAGTCGGGATGGCCTTTACTTCTGCCGACCGTCCATGGTGGCACTGATAGGACTCACGCATACCAGCCATAGGCGCTCATGCATGTCACAATCTGCCCTTTAACTAGACTCACGCAGGCCAGCCACACGATCAGCAGATGTTCAAACCATACTGTAACTACGTACCTCCCTCCCTATATTTAGCTATTCTTTCTACGTTCCACTTCTTTTATCAATTAATTACAGTCTTGGAGGGGCGCACTTGTACTGGTCGCTGCTTCCCGATGCCCCCTAACTTTTGACACCGCAGATGTGGTTTCGCTTTGATAATCTTGATCGCTCAGGCGCGCTCCACTCAGTGCGATGGACCATGTCCACATGCAACATTTGCAATCGCGCAACTGGGGCGCACACACGCACCCCAGATTGTTCGGGCTGATCAGCGTCCTAAAGATGGCTATCATCAAACTCGCTCTTGTGACAATTCCCGCATTGACTTACACTCCGGATTCTGTCCCGAGCGGGGCGGACGCGACGACGCCGCGCGCTGGCCTTCCCAACAATTCTCTCCTCTCCTAAGGAACCGCACCTGGAAGACCACGGCCCTACGGGTTCAACCTTAGTAGACTTTATACCTTGCGATAGATTCGTTGGTGTCCGCTCTCGAAAGTTTCGAAGTAGCAAAATCGACCAATTTATCATGTTGTACAGATGAACCAGCTGGGTTCACCTATTTCTGGACTGATAGCCGAGTCGGTCCCACAACGGCTGGAGTCGCTGGTCTTCCAACATCACAGACCAAAATTCTGGTCGCGCTATGTGGATGACACCTTCGTCATCATCGAACAGAATCAGCTGCTAAAGTTCAAGGAAAGTGTCAACAGCGTTTTCCCGGACATCCAGTTTGTGATGGAGGAGGTAGAGAACAATCAGCTGAGCCTCCTTGATGACCTCGTCTGTCGCAAAGATGTTGGTGGTCTAAAGACTAAAGTATTGAGGAAAGCTAAAAACACGATGCAAGCACTGAATTACAACAGCAACCACCCAATCAGCCGCAAACGCAGTTTCATAGGGAGATTCTATCAGCGTGTTGGGACGCACTGCAGCGAACAAGAAGATAAATTTGCCGGAGTAGAATACCTCTGATGGGTGTTTAGAGAAAATGGCTACCCGCGCAACTTCGTCAACCGGTGGTTGCGCGAACGTGGTGGCCAACAAAGGCGCACTGACCCCACCATTTGGCGTTCGATCCCGTACGTCAAAAACGTATCAGAAGCCGTCGGCTGCTTTCTCGCACTACTTGGATTTGGAGTCGCACAGAGGGCAGAGGCAACCATACGGCGTCAGTTGATGAAACCGAAAGACTTACTGCCATGGCAAGAAACATCTGGAGTCTTCTACATGATCTGGTGCGATTGCGGGCAAAGCGAGTATGTCGGAGAAAGTAGCAGACTTCTCAAAACACGAATTGCCGAACAGGAGGCAGCAGTGCGGCGAAATGATGCCAATTCTCAAGTTGTAGCTCATTCGACGAGACTCGCCCACACATTCAAATGTGATATGGCCGAAATTCTCGCAAGGGGTGACAATCGGGTGGGTCGAGAATTACTTGAGTCATGGTTCGCAGACCCCCGATCCATAAACATGTGCAACGTTATACCCAATCCTTATTCATTTCTGAGATTCAATTTGGCCAAAGCCAGTAACCATCTGGGGTATGGACAGGCCTACGCAAACACCACAGTGCCAGATGGCCGGGCAATCATCACGCCCGAGTTCATCATGCGTGATGGAATTTCAACAGGTCAGAGTCCGCATGTCCTTGAACAAGTTATCCACACAAATGGAGGCCATTAACGTTAATTTTCGCTGTATTGTAGCAGCAATGAATGTGTCGTATACGTATCCCTGTGCATTTGCTGCCCAGTTCTGTTACTGCTCCTTGATTATCTGTCTGATGACGATTCCGCAACGGATCTCGAAACTTCAGGCAAACAAAAATATCGCCCCAGCAATCTAGTCGTCTTATTCTTAAATACTTCCTGGGACTCGCGTGTTCGCTTGCATTAGAAGGAAGATTCTCAAATCAAAATTGCAATTAGTAAAATTGGCTTGTAACAACTCTGATAAAAGGCGTACATGAGGCTCCGTTAGCACTTGCCACAAACCGTCCTTTAAGGCAAATGCGTCTCCGTGTTTGCGATTATTCTTCCCCAACGCGCATGCGCCTTTGCTCTGAGTCCGACCACAAAAAATTTGTGAATATAATATTGATTAGCTGGGCCCAAGATATGGACAGAGTCAGCAGAAAATCGACCCTGAGCATAAGGCGAACAGGGTAAACACTTTACCGATGCAATGGCAGTGGAGATCACGACATCGGAACGCCTCATCTCCAAGCAAGTATATGCTGATCCGCGTTCTTTTCTGTGGTCGGTTAGACTGTCAACTCCTCTTCGGCTATTTGTCCGGACTTTTATAATGGACTTCACAAGATTTACTCTCCGGGCAGGCTGCGTAGGCCGTTGGCTGAACTTTCATTTCAATTCGTGCCGTCAAAAATGTCGCAAGCTGATTTCCATGAATGATCTCCATTGTTAGTTGTATCCGCTCGAGTTTCTACTCCAGTGTCGCAGGTCATTGCGACCTGAAAAGGCTTAGGTGTATTTTGACACGATCCTATTTCTCACATCTTGGTCAACTAATTGGGGTCTTTGCCTAAAGGAAATGAATAAAGGCTAGAAATATTTCCTTGCCTGCGTTCTGAATCCTATTTTGTACTAAAACGTGAATACCCATGTTCTTGGGAATATCTCTATTTAATGAGCATCAGTTTACAATGCACCTGGCGTTCATCAAAATATGCCCTAGCCTGCAAAATTGTGCTCTTCTGCCATACTAAGAATTCGCTTTAAAGGCGAAGAGACCATGGAATGTCAGAGACTGAACCGTCTTAGAGAAGGTGTAGAGGCGGCCGATCAAGCTGAACAAAAGTCTGGGAACACTGCCCTACGGAAAAAAACCGTCAACCCTACTCATGCTGTTTGACAAATACTAATAAGCGCTCTCTATTGTATTCCTCAAAAAATAATCCTCTAACTGAGATAAATTAAATTCTCACCAAGTAAATGTTCACAATGGCAATCTTTTTTAAAGAGCTAATGTGAGGAAAATCAGTGCTACACCTTTGCTATCTACCCTACGTAGGTACTCCTATTCATAACATAAAAGTAAAATGGAAAGCTTATCTTAACCGCTACCCTATCCATTCATTTCACGCTAACCCAAATCTTAATCCTTAACGTTAACCAGGCTTACCTTAACTCCACCGTTAAGGAAAACTTTGTTTCGTCTTACTTGTCTTCGTTGACTCTGTGTCCGGCAGTCACGCGTATCTCAAACCCAATGATAACAGCTATCTAGGCGGTACGGTACTATTCAACAAATAGTAAAGGGTAAAAAAGTAAAAATCTCGACAATTGATAAACACAGTCAAGAATAAATAGAGTCGGCCAAATTGCATGACTCGAGACAAAGGAAGAACACAGATTTAACAACCATGCAGAGCGAAGCCAATCTTCGGAGAGTAGTTGGAGAAGCGGCGTTCACTACTTCTATGTGACTTCGGGAGGCAATAATGCGCTGGCAGTGCGCGCGGGGAGGGGGGTAGCCGAGTCTTTCCGGAAGTAGCCATGGCTAACTGGGTCATTAGGTGCCGAAGGTGCAGAATTACTATGATATATGTGTTGTGCATGCCCGCACGTGTGGTCGAGACGTCATGCCGCATTTCGCGGAAGGCAGTTAAGGTCGCGGAAGTGCGTCACCCCTTTCTTTGTTCTGACTGACCAGCCTTCGATCCTGGCCAGCGGCTCACACCTACCCTTATTCTGATTGGCCAGCGTTCGGCCAATACATTTACCCCACACCATACACACGGCGGTGTCAGCATGAATTGCGACTTTGAACTGTGCCCTCGTCCTCAGTACACGTCCTGCCTCAGACAGTCCTCTGTTTTGCCTACATGACATTCTGCCTACAGGCAGCCTTCTGTTTGCCTACATTACATTTCTCCTGTCTACAAACTGCCTTCCGTTCTCAATACATAACATTGGCAACGCAGTAAAGCTAATATGGTTTCTTTATTACCTACACCATCACCTTTCTGGCCGAAAGGCACTCCGAAACCTTCAAATAAGTCCTGGTTATAATGGAGGATTACATTTGAGGATTACTTTGAACTTCTTCCGATTTTGTTGCCTGCTGTTACGCTCGACGTTACATCTCATTTGAAACTCCTTCGGACTCATCTCGGAGAGGTGGGACAGCGTTGCTTTGACGCCCTTAAATAAAAAGAGTTTGCTGATCTTCCAACAGCATTCTCTAAGCTCGAAACAATGTGGGGCGGAAAGGACAACATCTTCTTGAGCCGATATCGATTTTGACAAATGCGTCAGGAATCTAGCCAACGCATTGGCGATTTCATTACAAACCTTACACTCGCCGTACAGGACTGCAGATACACCGAGATTACGGCATCCAAGTTCGAGCAGACGATGCTGGTGCAGCTAGATCAGTCAAACACTGGAGCTACATCATCGTTGCAATCTGATTTGGCGATCACTCTGGTCAACGCCACCGAGTTTTCACCTAAACGGAACCCAGCAGCTCCTTCAAAACTACTACCAACCTGCTCTCGTTGCGGTCAGCACCATATCCGCTGGTCAGACTGCAAACACCAAAATACAGTTTGCCGATTTTATAAGAAAATTGGCCAAATCGAAAAAGTGTGTTTTTCCAAAAAGCGGAGGAACACTAACATGCACGCTGTCTACCCTAATCCAACTGGGGATGGCGAGACGATACTTCAAATGTCTGCAGCAGACAAGCCGTTCCAATCACCCTACAGCATCACGCTTTCAGTTGATCTCCATCCGGTGAAATTTGAAATCGACACTGGTTCAGCTGTTACTCTCATCAATGAGGTCTCTGCAGAAAATTCCCCATCTGCTTCCGGCTCACTCTACTTTTCGTAGTTACACTGGACAGAACTTAGACGTTCGAGGGGTCTTTACAGCCGAAGTTGAGCACGATGGTGAACTTCATTACCTGCCTGTTCATGTGGTCAGAGGAAGTCAACAAGTAAATCTCCTCGGACGGGACTGAATAGAATGTGTTCCGTCGGTGCTATCCTACATAACTCAAATTGGAGTTGATTCCACTCTAGATTCTTTGGTAATGAACCATGAAGAACTATCTCGGGATTATTCTACTACACAGCCTCGCGATCGATCCGTTAAATTCTACTTTGAATCAGAATCTCAGCCCAAATTGTCCAAAGCTCGTCCAGTCCCCTATGTACTTGCAGCCGAGGTCGGCGAAGGGTTAGATCGACTAGACAAAGCGGACATTATTGAGCCTGCACAGTATTCAGAATGGGCAGCCTCGATACCCCCTGTTCTTCAAGTCGATGGTTCCGTCGGTATTTCTGGTGGCTACAAGCTCACTATCAACGCAGCAACTAAACTTAACTTTTATTCGCTCCCGCGGAGCGAGGACAGGTATGAATCCCTTTCAGGTGATCAGCGATTTATAACTTTGGACTTTAATCATGCCTACAACCAAGTCATCCTCAATACAGAATCCCGAGACGCCGCCAGCACCAATACACACCGGGGATTGTTTCGACACAAAAGACTACCCTTTGGAAATTAAACAACCTGCGTTTGAACAGGTAAAGGCGGCTCCTACCTCATCCTCTCCCCAGAAAAGCTGATACCACAGAAACGCATGGCGTTCCCATACAGCCTGGATTCAGTTATCAAACACCGAATGTTTTCTGGTCATTGGCGGAAAACAAACTGTTCGCAACCAGTCGAGGACTACGTTCCCCATCCTTTAACTACCCATGCCAGCACTAGCAATGAACCACCACATTCTCACCTTTCCAGATGCTGTTCACTTGAGGGTGGAGGGATGTTGTTTATGTCCGTACGTGTGGTCGAGACATCATGACGCACTTCGCGGAAGGCGGTTAAGGTCGCGGAAGTGCGTCACCGCTTTCTTTGTTCTGACTGACCAGCCTTCAATCCTGACCATTGGCTCACCCCTACCCTTATTTTGATTGGCCAGCGTTCGGCCAATGCATTTACCCCACACCATATACACGGCGGTGTCAGCATGAATTGCGACTTTGAACTGTGCCCTCGTCCTCAGTACACGTCTTGCCCCTGAACGTCCTCTGTTTTGCCTACATGACATTCGGCCTACAGGCAGCCTTCTGTTTGCCTACATTACATTTTTCTTGTCTACAAACTGTCTTCCGTTCTCAATACATAACAATATGGACGCTTAATTGTTGCCAAATTACTTTTTCCTCATTGCTCCACTTAGGCACCGACTGCGCACGCCGCTACGATCAGATATATCTACAACCGGTGAATTCATGATCGGTGCTGACCCAGTTGACGTCGAAGAAACGCTTTAAGGCAGTCTGCCTGTGCCGTTAAGTAGCACAAAAACCTCAATGAGAACTCACCTACATTCGCTTCGAGGCAAGGCGAGCCGTAAGATCGATTCGGAGCTTCATCCGCCTCCGACACTTCATTTTAGATGATGGACTGCAGTAATATTGCGTCATACCCTTGGCAATTTGTTAATTCATGGCTTACTCTCCCTGCACGAGCACGCCTCAAAAGTTCACACGCGCGTTTAACGTCTTTGGTTTTGTCATGCACTCTTGCAATTTTACTCTGACGTCATCTTAATATTCAGTTCGAGTTTGTTGTTTATACAGCAAGTCAAAATAAAAAGTCTTCCAACGATAAAATACTGAGATTTCAAGTGGCTGTTGAATATCGTTGTATACGCACATATCCCTTTACGCATAGGATAGACCTTGCAGGCTTAAAGTAATTATTTCAAAAAAACAGCATGGTTTACTAACCGTGCCATTTATGTATGTTAATAAAATTTAAAGAACTGGACTAATAAAAAATCTCATAAGAGCGGAAATGAACTCGAAAAAAAACAATTATACCTTTTCCGAGTGTCTTATATAGAAGCGGAAACCAGGATAAAGCGTAACTACTACTAGGTCAATGGCCTCCGTCGTGGTAAATGGCAGCACTCATGGTGCTTCTGTGTTATAAGCAAATATTATGTTATCTCACTTGTCTTGAGAATGCCGCTATTCCCATGATGAGCCAACACACACAAGGGCGTCCTCAATTCTGATTGGCCCATTTTTTCGGACTATGACCCTCCTGGCACTCATATATGTGAGTTTTTCTTTTAGAATGGCTTGCTCTAACGCGCGAAGGCTAATGTCCCCATTCGACGCGCAAACTTTGCCCTCGCGCAACTGCAACGCACATACGCACCCCAGACTGGTCGGGCCAATCATCGTCTTGAAGCTGACTCACACGAAGCCCGCGCTGTAGCCCTTGTGACATTTTCCACACTGACGGACACTTGGAATCCCGTCCCCAGCGTGGCGGACGCAACGAAGCCGCGATCTCACAGGGCCCACTCAGTGAAACGCCATGCTAGACCGAGTAGCAACTCCCTTCATACTCTTTTGTGCCCAATTAATTGTTCCTAACACTGTGGCCTTCACAAGATTTCTCGCGTCTCCTAAGGAACCGGGCCTCAAATATCGCAGTCGTCATAGCCTTACCACACAGCACGATAACTAGTGACTCGCGACATGAGACGAACCCTCAACTTTTGATATGGCCGATCCTCCGCCACCTTTAATTTAATTTTTTCTGTGTCATCTTATTTCGCAGTGAAATATAGGCTTTTATCGACGACATCTAGTCGCGAATCAAGGTAGTGACTCTCACTTGCTCACAGCCCATGGAGACCATGGTCTGGGTCCTTTCAATTCCCGCAAGCACCCAGACCTCCTTTACAAACTCTGATCCAACTTCTACTGCCAACGGTAGCCCCCCCTCCTCTCAACGCACACTGACCCTGCTTACTTATTTGCCGTCGAGGTTGAGCGCAGCTAACCTGGCTCCCTCTTACATAGTCGAGATTACCCGTCTCCTACTAACATGCCGATGCACGCGTAGTCAAGAGAGTTACTCCTAGCAAGCGGCACTGGTGGCATTGACACGACTCAGGAATGCCAGGCGCAGAAACTCATGCAAATTACAACCCTCCCTTCAACCTGGCTCACACAAGCCAGCTTCACGAACACCAGCTGTTCAAACCCTAACGTTGCTACTTACCTCTTACCATATCTTGCAAAAGTCTTCCTTCGTTCGATTTCATTCATCAATGCCCTACGCTCTAAGAGGGAACACTTTTACTGGTCGTTGCTGTCCGACCCCCTCCTTACTCATGACGCCACAGACGTGGTTCCGCGGTGACAATCTTGGTCGCCCAGAAAACGGTGGACGGAGTTCTGTTCTGTAGTTGGTGAGACTGTCAACACATCGTAGTAGTGTTAGTATTATCCGGCCGAGTTTATGCTCCAGTGTCTTAGGTCCTCGGAAGCAGACTGATCTACCTGGACAGGCTCTGGTGTATGTCGATGCGTCCTTTACCTCATATCCTGGTCAACAAATTGGACACACACGACATGAAGTAAGGCTATTTTTTTTACTCAAACGTGAATACGCACTTTCGTTTGATTTCATCAGCATCGGTTTACAATGCACCTCGCGTTCATCAAAGTGTGGGCTTCCTTGCAAAATGGTGTTCTTCTGTCTTACTTCGAATTGGCTATAAATGCAAATAGACCTTGGACTGTCATAGACTGAACCGCGTTAGAGAAAGTGTAGAGGCGCCTGATACAAATAATCAAAGGTCAAGTAACACTGTGTTATGGAATCAAACTATCAGCACTATCTGACATTACTCATGCTGTTCGACAGATACCATACAGCATCTTCGCTTCCCGTCCTAATATCGACAATCGAACGATCAGGCGAAACGTTTTGCTGACACATTCAAACGAGCCTTCTTTAAAAATCGTGGGGAGGGGACTTCGGACGAGATACTCAAAGCCTTTCTGTTTTCCTATAGGGCCACCCCAAACGTGGTGTTCCCCGGTGGTGTCTCGCCTGCCGAAGCCTTAATGGGTTTGAATCTACGAGCGAATTTCCATGCACAGTTGTCCACTAATTTGCCATCCTTATGGTCACTTTAACCTGTCTTTCGCGGCAACCACTGGGCTCCTAGACTGGATAGAAGCAACAGTAGAAGTGCACAGAGGCAGCATGCTGTTCGATGTCTGCGTCGGTGATGACACCTGGGTTCGGCCCCGCATTCAGATCCGACAGCAGCGGTGCTCTATTGCAACGCGTATTGAATCAGGCACTTTACTCCCACTCGACACCTTGCGGAACACCTTTGCCATCGTAGCAGAACAGTCACTGCCGTAACCGAATGCTGCAGCCCCTTTGGATGTAGTGCTTCCGGAATCAGTCCCAGAAACCGCCCTCAAATCGTCGGACCAAACGTGTTCGCCAAAGAATTCAACACATGCAGGTCAATCCAGGCCATAAGAAGTATTGAGATATCTAAAGGGGAGGTGTTGGTAATGCCGCAAGTCCCACGACGAGGAAACACACAATAATGCTTCGCGAATTACCTCGCTGCGACCAGCCAGTGTCTCCTCAATTCTGATTGGCCCATTGTCCTGGACTATGTCCCTTGCGCGATCCCAGTAACGCATTTAGCCTTTGTGTGAGAAAGACTTGCTCTAACGTGCTTTGTGTGAATACATGCTGTCCCGTGGTCGCTCGTCTTCTGCTGCTTCTCTCGTACGGGACTTTGGGATCCCGGTCGTGATAGTTGCGCTGACGCCAACTTGTCGGTGGTCTCTGCTGTCTCCTTGATCGCATCTCGGTGATGCTTTCATAACTTCTTCGGTTTTCTCATCTTTTCGACCCCATTGGGCCCGATAAGCTACTATTGTCTCACCCCCATGAGGCTGCATAACTTTGTCCCACGACAAGAAGGGTTCCGAACCCTAAACATCACAATCCCATCTCAGCGCATCATATCATGTCATATCAATCTGACTACCAATTTAAGCAGTTTTTTTCTCCTATATCTACCTGGCTCGTTGTCTGGCTCGCGCGCTCAGACTGTCCAACCTTTAGCTCTCCCAAGGTAGCGCCAAGACTTCCAGCCTAGAGATTAGCCGGCGTAACAAAGCATGGGCCGACATTGTGTCGATTCCGGAGGCTCTCGTCACGCCATGGCTGACAGAACGACGACACTCCAATCGCAATAGCAATTGCTAAAATTGGGTTGGAACAACTTGGATAAAAAAGGGTAAAGGAGGCTCCGTAATCGCACGCCACAAGCTGTCCTTTAAGGCAAGTGTGTCGCCGCGGTTGCGATTCTTCGGCCCCAACACGCGTGTGTCCTTCATCTGAGGCCGACCACAGCCAATCAGTGAAAAGTACACATTGATTGGCTAGGCACAAGATGCGGACTACTCCAGCAGCGACTCGACCATGAGCGTGAGTCGGACAGGAAGACAACTTTACTGAAGCAGTGGCATCGACGATCGCGATATAGGAGTTTCTCAACTTCAAGCAAGAATACGGTGGACCGCGTTCAGTTCTGTGGTTGGCGACGCCTCATATCGTCTATTCGTCCGGACATTTTTTATGTTGGATTTCCCTAGGTTTACCTTCCAGTCAGGCTGCGTAGGGCGTCGGCTGAACTTTCACTGCAATCTGTATTAGAATTTGCAAAGACGGAAGTGTCACAAACTGATTCGTATGAATGTTCTTCACTGTTAGTCTTATCCGGCCGAGTTTATGCTCCATTGCTCGGAAGCAGACTGATCTACCTGAGCAGGCTCTGGTGTATTTCGATGTGTCCTATACCTCATATCTTGGTCACCTAATTGGACCTACACGACATGAAATAGGCTATTTCTTTACTCACACGTGAATACGCACTTTCGTTTGATTTCATCAGCATCGGTTTACAATGCACCTCGCGTTCATCAAAGTGTGGGCTTCCTTGCAAAATGGTGTTCTTCTGTCTTACTTCGAATTGGCTATAAATGCAATTAGACCTTGGACTGTCATAGACTGAGCCGTCTTAGAGAAGGTGTAGAGGCACCTGATACGACTAATCAAAGGTCAATTAACACCGCGCTATAGAAACAAAGATGTCAGTACTATCTGTCATTACTCATACTGTTCGACGGATACCAATAAGCACTGTCGGTTGTATTCCTCAAAAACTAATCATTCAACTGAGCTTAATTAATTTATCACAAAAGTAAATGTTCACAACGTCATTGTGTAAAGAGATCATGCGTGGAAAAGCAGTGCTAAGAATTCGTTATTTAGCCTACCTAGATGTAGGCTAGCACTCCTATTCATAACATAAAAGTAAAATGCAAAGCTTATCTTAACCGTTGCCTTATCCCTGCACTCCAAGCTATCTACCGTTAAAACAGACCTCGTTTCGCCTTACTTGACTTCGTTGACTCTGTGTCCAGCAGTCACGCGTATCTCAAACCCAATGATAACGACTGTTTAACGAATAGTAAAGGATAAACAAAGTACAACCCTCTACAATGGATACACATAGTCAAGAAAGAAGAAATTCGGCGAAATTGCCTGACTTAAGATGAAGGAAAAACACAGATTCAACAGCCATGCATGGCGAACCCAATCTTGGGAGAGTGTGTGCGTGTTGGTGGGAGAGGCGGCAATGGCTACATTTATATGACTTCGGGAGCCAGTTAATGTGGTCTCCCATTGGCTTGAACGACCAGTGCGAAGGGGGACCTGCGCGTACTGAGGCCCAAAATGTGTGAACATTTCGCTCGAATTGGGGGGGGAAGGATGTTTCATGTACAGAGGCCATACTGTGCCGGCAAGTGGGGGGAGGATTGAGCCTTCCTGGGAGTAGCCGCGGCTAACTGAGTCGACAGGGGGAGGGAACAGCCAGCTAGCTCTACACAGAAACTCACTTCATGGGTCTTCCTCGCTGGGGGTCGGGACAACTCCCTTAAAGCACTGGTATTCAGGTCAACCAAGCTCAACAGCCGCTGCCTTTAGTCTGCTTTCCTGTTGACGCCAAATAAGGGGTGAGGTGACGTATCGAAGTGCAACTTTGCCGGGGGAGGGACTGTTATTGGCCCCAACGGGCGTTGGCGTCAGCATTCTCATAGGAAGAATACGGCTTTATAGAGGAAAACGGTCATTCGTCAGTCGTACAGGATTTTCATTAGACCAGCAAACCTTATACCTTACCCTAAAACCGACCCAAACCCCTACAGATTAATATAACCAACAGAAGTGACATGCGAGTCTAAGGGATCGATTACGAACACTTTAACTTGCCTGATGTTTCCACATCCTTAGCAGATTCTTCAGTAAAGGCATCAGCACAAAAGTGTAGCTTCTGTTACTACAGCATTTAAATACTGACACTAATAATACTGCATCATTCCTATTTGATGCTCTATTACTATCACGTATGGACGCTTGATTGTCGCCGACCTGCCTTTCCTCAATGCTGCACGTAGGCAACAACTGCGCACGACGCTACGATCGGATCCGTCTATAACCGGTGCGTTTACGATCAGTCCTGGCCTAGTTAACGTCAAAGACACGCTTCAAAGCAGTCTGCCGGTGCTGTTAAGTAGCATAAAAAGCTTGATGAAAAATCACCTACTTTCGCTTCGAGGTTAGGCGTGCCGTAATTTCGATTCGGAGGTCTATTTACCTCCGCAAATTCATTCTTCAGGGTTATGCCGTGTACTGATACTGCGTTATAGTCTTGGGACTGGGTTGCTTCTTCGATTGCTCACCGTGCGCGAGCGAGCCTCCTACGTTGACACACACATAATTCACGTGCTCCTGTACGTGCGCACACTTGCGAATTTACACTGACCTATTTTTCATATTCAGTTGCAGTCTGTGCTTCATAGAGCCAGTCAAAAACAATATGCCCTCCAAAGGCAAAATAATGAGAGCTCAAGTAACTGTTGAATATCGGTGTATAGGCCCCTTTTCCTTCAGGTATAAGACGAGAACTGCGGGCTAAAATTAATTATTTTTGAAAAAGAATACGTTGTTCTTACCGTGCCTTTTATGTGTGGGAAAACATTTTCGAGCATTGCAGTAATAAATATCCCATACCAGCGGTAGGGTACTCGAAAAAAATCAAGTATACGTGTCTTGCAGGTATCTTTGCGAAGTGAAAACCAGGATAAAACTTACCTGCTACCAGTTTGACGGCCTTCATCATCGTAGACAAGAGCACTGTGTTATAAGCAAGTAATCTTTTATTTCATTTGTCTGGGAAATGCCGCTATTCCCACGCTAACTCAACACACAAAAGGCGTCGCGAACTACCTCGCTGTGGCCATTCATTGTCTCCTCAATTCTGATGTGCCCATTGCCTCGAACTATCTCCCACGTACGGCCCCCTAACTACACTCAGCCTTTCTGTGCCAAGGACCTGCCCTAACGTGCCAATCAGGGAATACTACACATTGCTTGGCTAGGCACAAGATGCGGACTACTCCAGCAGTGACTCGACCATGAGCGTGAAGCGGACAGGAAGACAACTTTGCTGAAGCAGTGGCAGCGACGATCGCGATATCGGAGTTTCTCAACTCCAAGCAAGAATACGGTGGACCGCGTTCAGTTCTGTGGTTGGTGACACTGTCAACACCTCATATCGTCTATTCGTCTGCAAATTTTTATTTTGGATTTCTCTAGGTTTACCTTCCAGTCCGGCTGCGTAGGGCGTCGGCTGAACTTTCACTGCAACCTGTATTAGAATTTGCAAAGACGTAAGTGTCACAAACTGATTCGTATGAATGTTCTTCACTGTTAGTTTTACCGACCGAGTTTATGCTCCATTGCTCGGAAGCAGACTGATCTACCTGAGCAGGCTCTGGTGTATTTCGATGTGTCCTATGTCTGAGATCTTGTTCACCTTGTTGAGATATTTACCTTTATGACATGAAGTAAGCCTTGACCTGTCTTCTTATCTGCCTGCTGTATCGAATTTTTTACTGACACGGTAATACGCATTTTCGTGGGCATAGCTTGATTTCGTGAGCATTGGATGACAATGCATGTCTCGTTCTTTCAAATCAGCGCTTTCTTGCAAAACCTTTCTTCTGTCTTACTTGGTATTCGTTATAGAGACCTCGGACTGTGAGAGGCTGAAACGTCTGAGAGAAGGTCTAGAGGCAGCCGAAAAAATAATCAAAGGTCTGGGAAGAATGCCCTATGGAAACAAAATGTCAACTTTTAAATACTATCTGACCTTACTCATGCTGTTTTACAACTACCAATAAGCACTGTCTATGGAAATTCCTCAAAAACTAGTCCTCTAACTGAGCCAAGTTAATTTCTCACCAAGTAAACGAGCACAACGACAATATTTTTAAAGATCTCATGCAAGGAAACACATTGCTAAAACTTTGTTTTGCAAATATTCCCATTCTTAAGTTGAGAAGTCTAGTTGGCAAACATGTTTTCAGCAAATCATCAGCAGGCCAGAACATTTGCAGGGTAATTCAAGAGTTCATGTGAGGAAATGCGTTGCTAAACTTTGTTATTTAACCTACCTAGGGATAGGTAAGCATTCCCATGTCCTATTCATAACACAAAAGTAAAATGGAAAGCTAACCTTAACCCTGGCCTTATCCGTACATTCCGCGCTTACCCAAAAATTATTCCTCAAATCAAGCCAACCTTACCTTAACTAGTTTCGTAGTTCTTTATTTCTTTGATAACAACTATCAAGGTGGTCCGGTATTATTAGACAAATAGTGATGGATAAACAAAGTACAACTCTCTACAATGGATACACAGAGTCGAGAAGGAAGAGAATTGTCCAAATTTCCTGACTCGAGACAAGGAAACAACACAAATTCAACCGCTATGCAGGGCGAAACTGATCTTGGGAGAGTCTGTGTTTAAGCAGGAGAGGCGGCGGTCGCTACTTCTGTGACTTCGGTAGGCAGTTCATGTGGTTGTATCGGGTCGTGCCTGGCTGACTAGCTCGCGTCGTAGTGCACTTTCTCAAAGGCTTACCGATGCTGTTTCTCGAGGTCTCGATCAGCCAATCATAGTTCCCGCATCTATTAGGCGACGAATGGGGAGCTTGCATGCGCGCCAAATGCAAGTTGCCTGTTTGCCCAAAATCTCCAAGCCGACCTAGCCAATGAAAGCTATCTCTCTCTCTCTGTCTTCTGGCCCGACTACTCTAAGACCTCACTTGGAATTCGGCCTGGGAGCGACGCGGTCGCGGCGACGCCGCGCCCTCCGACTGACCTCACGGTCGGAAGCCTTGCAAGACCAACTGGTTACTTTCCCCTTATCCCTTCTGTAAACAATATACTGTTCCGTCCACCCTACCTTCTCAAGACTTCTCCTATCTCCTAAGAAACCAGGGCCTCGAAGATTGCAGCAGTTAGGGTTAAGCGTTTTAGCCTTAACTACCTATGTGGTCTCCGATTGGCATGAACCACCAGCGCGAAAGCGGGCGTAGGTGTACAGAGGCCCGAGTGTGCTAATATTTGGGTCGAAAATGGGGGTCGTTTCCTGTACAAAGGCAATACTGCGCCGGCAAGAGAGCAGGTGGTCGAGTGGTTCTGAGAGTAGCCGTAGCTGCGTCAAAATGGGGAGAGGGGGAACAGACAGCTGGTTGTCTGCCGTAAATCACTTCACGAGTCTTCATCTCCGGCAGTTGAAACAGCGGTATTCAGGCCACCAAGCTCATAAGCTGCTGCCTCTAATCTGCTTTTCTGTTAGGGCAGCCCAACACGTGAGCCGCCACACTTGCCATCCATCTATCCATCCAGACAGACAGACAGACAGACAGACAGACAGACACACACCCCGAGTTCACACCGGACAAACGCGCGCGAACAGAGGACCTGTAAGAAGACATGTGAACCAGCGAAGGCATCGAACGAGATCAGACAATAAGCTGGCCGTGGACTTACTTTTTGACACTTTCGGCATTCCAACTCCCAAGATTGGGGTCCAAGAGGAGAACCAGGCCCTTGGGAGATCGACTAGGACTAGACGCCCCGCTAACAGTCTGGTGCTGAATCCCAACCGCCGAACGTACGAGGGAAACCTTTTAACTGCGGGAGGTGACCATGGGTAAGAACGCCGCCGAATTACGCATGTCCTTTAGATGTTAACCAGAATCCGATGGCTACCCAGAGGGACCAATAAGAAGGAACAAAGCGGGCACAGACCGATTGCCTTTAAATGCAAGAGCAGGCAAGGGAGGCGGGACATGCTGCAGACAAGAACGCCGTGACGCAACGACAGACGACTTGCTGGCGAAAACGGCGCAAGCCAACTGACAAGTGCAGAGTTGATGTGTACACAAGAATTGTTATAGTAAACTATTCTCGGTTATCCTCTCTGCATTATAATCCATAGGTACAACTGGGGGACACAACAGGTTCGGTCAAGGGTGAACTGACGTATTCAGGTGCAACATGGCCGGGGAGGGGGGAGCTGGTCTAAGAGCAATGCCCTATGGAAACAAAATGTCAACTTTTAAATACTATCTGACCTTTCTCATGGTGTTCGACAACTACCAATAAGCACTGTCTATGGAAATTCCTCAAAAACTAGTCCTCTCACTGGGCTTAGTTACTTTCTCACCAAGTAAACGATCTCAATGACGATATTTTTAAAGAGCTCATGCGAGGAAACGCATTGCTAAAACTTTGTTATTTAACCTACCTAGAGATAGGTAAGCATTCGTATGTCCTATTAATAACACAAAAGTAAAATTGAAAGCTAACGTTAACCCTTGCCTTATCCGTATATTCCACGCTTAGCCATACCTTAATCCTCAAAACAAGCCAAGCTTACCCATAATAGTTTCGCATTTATTTGACTCTGTTTCCAGCATTCATGGGCATCTCAAACCGAATGATAACAACCATTAAGGCGGTGCGGTACTAGTAGACAAATAATAATGGATTAACAAAGTACAATCCTCCACTATGGATACACACAGCCAATACAATTTGCCAATTTGCCTGACTCGAGACAAGGTAACAAGACAAATTCAACAGATATGAAAGACAAAGCCAATCTTGGGAGAGTGGTTGTGCAAGTTGAAGAGGCGACGATCGCTAAATTTATGTGACTTCGGGAGCCAGTTAATGTGATCTCCCATTGGTTTGAACCACCAGCGCGAAAGGGGGCGTAGGTGTACAGAGGCCCAAATGCGTTAACATTTAGATCGAAAAGGGGGGGCGCGTTTCGTGTACAGGGGCAATGCTGCGCCGGCAAGGGGGGGGCGGATCGACAGCAGCGGATTCTTCATAAGAGACATCAGCAGAAAAGAGTAG
The DNA here is from genome assembly GCA_036362985.1 of Ligula intestinalis. Classification (NCBI taxonomy): domain Eukaryota; kingdom Metazoa; phylum Platyhelminthes; class Cestoda; order Diphyllobothriidea; family Diphyllobothriidae; genus Ligula; species Ligula intestinalis. The sequence continues at coordinate 18,177 of JAYGXS010000654.1, forward strand.
CTTCTGCTACTGCAGCAATTAAATACTTACACTAATAATACTGCATCAGGTGTATTTGATGCGAAACTACTATGGCATGTGGACGCTTGATTGCTGCCACTCTGCATTTCCTAAATACTGTACTTAGACACCGCCTGAGCACGCCACTATGATCGGCTCCGTCTTCAACCGGTGCATTCATAATCGGTGCTGACCTTGTTAACGGCGAAGACACGCTTCAAGGCAGTCTGCATGTGCCGTCAAGTAGCATAAAAAGCTCTATGAAAAATCACATAATTTCGCCCCGAGAAAAGATGTGCCTTCAGTTTGATTGGAGCTCCATTCGCCTCCGACAATTCATTTTTAAGTGATCGGTTGCAGTGATACTGTGTCATACACTTGGCAGTGGATTAGTTCTTCGCTTACTCTCCGTGCGCCAGCGCGCCTCCAATTTTCACAAACAGACACACACACACACACACACACACACACACACACACACACACACACAAACACTTGACGTCTTCGGTTTCGCCATGCTCCGCTTCGAGAGACAACGTGTGCACTTTTCCGCGCATTTACACTGACATCTCTTTAATATTCTGCTTGAGTCTATGGCTTATAGGCCAAGCCAAAAACAACAAAAACTCTCCCATGACGAAATAGTGAGATTTCAAGTGGTTATTACGAAACTATCCCTTCACGTATAAGACTAACTTTGCAAGCTTAAATTAATTATTGTTGAAAAAACCCTGTTTTCCTGACCGTGCTATTTATTTGTGCGAAGATTTTTTCGTGCACTTGAGTAATCGATATACTATACCAGCGGAAGGAAACTCCAAAAAATATCAATTATAGCTCTTTTGTGGTTTTCTGAGGAAGGAAAACCCAGGCTAAAATGACTACTTGAAGATAAATGGCCTTAATCGAGATACGTGAGAGCACCCCTGGCACTTCTGCTTTATCAGTAGCAATTTGCTTATCTCACTTGCATTTAAATCTCGAGGAAGCAAAACTCGAACTGTTCGTTTACTTCCCGAACACGTTCCTTCTAGACACTGAAACAATCCTTCTAACGTTGAAGTCTCAACCACACAATACTTCAAAGAGTTAAAACGGAGTTAAGCATCATGACCAAATGAGGTATACTTTTCTTCGTTTGCAACCCTACGGTGGTCTTTGAGGTTTCTGTCGATGATCGTCGTTAGGTTCTCACGTTCCTGCTGACTTGTCGGTGGACTCTGAAGTCTGTTTAGTCGCATTTCGAGGACGATCTAGTGACTTCTATGGTCCCCTCATCGTTTCTACCTATTTGTTACTTGATTCTGGGTCTCTTAGGAAAGGGATAATCAGGATAAAATTCCTTTTACCCCATTTTACCCGATAAGCTCCACTTGTATAACTCGCATGACGCTGTATGATTTTTCCCACCACAAGAATCGTTCCGAACCCTAAACATAACGATTCCATCCCACTGCATCATATCATACCATATCAATCTCACTACCCATTTAAGCATTTCCTTCTCCTATATATTCTTGGAAATCGGTGGCTAGCTGCACTCTCATTTCACTTTATTTGCCTAATACTGTCGACTATTAGTTTAAATGACGGTCCGTTGTATATCGGATCTTATTAAATATATAAACCATACTACTTATTACCGTTGGTATACAGCAGTTTACGCGCAGCTTTGACTGTGGTGCCCTAGAGGACTGGCATTTCACACCGAAACTTTCCCACTCGTAGTAATAGTGCTGAAAAGTCCATTCCTAGGTAGTAAAACAGAAGAAAGAGGAGCGTTAACTGGGAAAGATATACTATAAGACAGACGTTTCGGGTAGTTCTCTCGTTAACTTAGCTTCAGAAAACCGATACCATGGCACATGTTTCTCATATTTATACTACAACTTACACATAGCCAGGCGCATTCAAACGTCGTCTAGTGACTTAAGTGCAGCTACGGGCCTACAAGTTTATTGGAGAAACCCGCAAGCGCGAATGCATGAGTGCAAGCTTGCTGTAATAAGGTCACAGACAAAGTCGGAGATAGCAACCCATGTTGAAGAGATGGAGCACCACTTGAAATTTTCTGCGATTAAAATTGTTGGCCGAGGTGATGCTTGCACATCAAGGCAGCTTAAACATGTCTGGATATCGAGTGACTGTTCAGTCAACCGCCATATACATTTACCGGTCCCCTATGAACCTTCTTATCCGGGAACAGACACGGCATAGAACATCCCAGGCCGTCAACCAATACCGCGGCTAACGTGTGTATGCCGCAAACAAGTCGGAGCGTGACAGGAACCAACAGACCGAACGCGCATGAAGGCAACACCAACATACGCGTCACAGTGACCGACATGGTGAACGAAAAGGCCGGAGACGAGGCGCGAGACAGAGTGACTCAGCGATTATTGGCAGAACACGGATACGGAAAGATGAGGACCACGAGTCTGAGTATTTATTCTCTGAAGATGGGTAGAAGTGACAACTACGCGAAACGTCAGGCTTATATAAAAACCTCTACCGGTGAACAGATATCTTCCTTGTGAGTTCCTAATCGTCTTCTATGATCAAAATTGGTGTCTACTTCGTAAAGCTGACATCCAATACGGTCTCATTCCAGCGTGTAATACTATTTTAAAGGCTTGGCAAAAAAAGGATAAGTAGTGCATCCCATATCCCCTAGTCCCAACATTCTGTCCTACGGAAGCGATGGTTCTAGGGGCCCTGAAGGTGAGGAAAGAGGATAGGAGGTGAAGGAAATTTTTAGAGGTAGGTGTAAAGTGAAAAAATGTAGTTAAACTTGTTTCCCGCGGCCGCTAGGAGTAAGCTGTTCCGCATATAAATCTCGACGGCGCTATCCAACCCGACATGCTTTGACCTGACAGTCATCGTCCCTCTCGGTCACCTACGCCATGTCCTTCTAATGCCCGTTTCTCGCGTGGTGTGGCCAGTCGGCCTGCCTGCCTTCACACTCAATTCTCAAAACCTCCCTGGCCAAGACTCGGGCATTCACTTTGTGCCCGTATGCTTCGCCAAATTTTCTAGATTTTCCGTTTTACTTGATAAAAGTCCTTTTATAGCTTCAGTTGACACAGGAGCTACAATCTCCCTAACCAAAGTTGATATTTCATCGACTTCAGAAATACGCGTTACTGAAGCAAGAAAGCCTTCACCTAGCCCACTGACAGCTAACGGACAACATTTACAGATTTTAAGTTGCATCCTCTTACCAACCCGTACCAAAGTGCATTTCTTTCTTGTAAGGGCAACAGTGGCTTATGTAGCCCCCCTCATATACCCCTAGTCCTAGCAAGTTGTCCTTCGAAAATGGTGGTTTTAGGGTTTTATGGGTGGGCAATTAGGATAAGCAGTGGAATATACTTTATTAACTGCTTTATGCATTTTTCAAATTGCATTTAGAAGTGTTTTCGATTCAGAGTTGTAGATTTTCCTATTCTGCATTAACGTATTGCCAAAAAAACAATTATAAAATTTCATATTTCTTGAAATCTCCAGAAAATAGAAATGGTGGTTAGGAAGACGTTTACTTCAAACTACCTGAGGTCTAACTTATCCTTCTGGAGTTAGATTAGCATAATCCGCTGTGCGATGCACCGCATACAGCTTTAATTTAAATATGGACTAAATTACTCTCAGCGGCCGCGGGAAACAACTTCGACTGCATTTTTTACTCTATAATTCCCTTTAAAAATGCCCTTCTCTGTCTATCTTAGTTCTTTATCCCCCAGAACCCTGTAATCACCATTTTCGTAGGACAAATGCTGGGGC
>JAYGXS010000655.1:0-21944 GCA_036362985.1 Ligula intestinalis
GATCCCGTACGTCAAAAACGTCTCGGACGCTGTCGGCCGCCTTCTCGTACCATTAAGAGTTGGAATCATAAACAGGCCGGAAGCAACCATAATGCGTCAGATAATGAAGCCAAAAGACCCACTGCCACGGCAAGAAACATCTGAGGTCGGTTATAAGGTCTGGTGCAGTTGCGGGCAAAGCAAATATGTCGAAGAAACTGACAGACATCTCAAGACGTGAATTGTGGAAAACGCGGCACAACTGCAGCGAAGTGATGCCTATTCGCAAGTTGCGGCACATTAGACAAGACCCGGCCACGCATAAAATTGCGATGAGGCCAACATTTCCCGCAAGCGGTAACAATCGGTTGAACCGAGAATTACTTGAGCCATGGTTCAATGGCCCCCAATCCATAAACAAGTGCGACAATTTGCCCAATCCATATTTGGTGCTGAGACACAATTTGGCTCAAGCAAGTCAACATTGTGGGAACGGACAGGCCACCGCGTCAGCCTACGCAAACAACGGAGGGCCAGATGGCCGAGCAATCATCACGCCTGAGTCCGCCGCGCGTGATTAAAGTTCAACAGGCCAGAGCCCGCATGCTGTCAATCAGACTATCCACGCACAAGAAGGCAAGAAACGTTAGTCGTCGCTGTATGTTTGCAGATATGACTGTATCCTGTAAATACTGCAAACTCCTGTGTATGTATTTGAAGCAAGCCAAACAAGCCCATTTTTATATCCTTACCCTTTAAAGAAGACAACATCGTGAATACAATTAAGCGAAGACTGCTTTGTTCCATACAGAGGACTTATTATGCAGCTGAACTTGTTTTCCTCACTCCGATTAAAAGCTTCCCGATTTACCGGCCAAATAAAGCCTGCCTTTCCACGCCACCTCAAACTGCGCATATGGATTCACCTGTGCTTGCGGATGCAAGTACATTGGCCGTACGCAAAAACAATTAACAACCAGGGCTGTTGGACATTTGCCCTCATGGCAGTTAAAACAAGAGAACAAAGTACCACGGTCGTCCATTACAAAACACTGATTAGACAGTGGTCACTCCGATGACGCTAACACATCTTTCCGCGTTCTTGTTCGAGCACTAACAAACCAGACCTTACGTTACATGCAAGCATCCTACATATGGCGGGAGAAACCCGACCTATGTAAGCAACTAGCCATTTAGTTAATCTTCAATTGCCCTGGTAAATACATACCACATTTTTATTTTGTTTAATCCCCTGCCTACTTTTCGTTACAAGTTTAAAGTTGACCTAAATATTGATCATTTGCCACGTTATCACAACGTTGCTTTTATCGATTTTGTGTTTCTTGATTCATGCACGGAGTGGAAGCAGCTGATAAGCGCTCTCAAAATTTATTTGCGCAAATAAATTCTGCTTGTTTGGCTTGCTTCAACTTTATAACGGGGAAAAATGTTTTAAATTCCTATGTATGTATTGCCCGTTTCTGCTACCGTTTTATGCTAATGAGCTATTGTGCTTGACTTGCAGTTCTTCAGTTGATCATTCAGTATCAGCGAACACACACTGGACTAGGACATTTTACCATAAGGCAGAGAATCCAGAATGGCTATTTCTGCTTCATTAGCCGTCGTCCACTGGGTATACTCCACTCAATTGCAGCAGCGGAAATTGCCACCACCCTCGAGTTTCGAACCCGCGTCCCTCCGGGGAGAGGCAAACGGCCTCACCCTTGAGCTATCGGGCCCGACGTCTTGACGGCTGTTGATTGGGACTGTACATTAGTTGATAGGCGTACACCGACTCATTGGACACATTCTGCTTAGGCAAACTACTAGTTATAGTAGACCAAGTGGAAGTAAGTTACAGCCACTGTTACAACATAAACTGGAAATTCCCACAGGGTAACTCACATCACTGGAGGGCCAGGCGTCTTGTTCGTCTCCCATAACAGCTTTTTCACCCTGCGATGATTGAAATGAAGGATATTGAAGTAACGAAAAATAAAGGGAGCAAATAGCACAACGTTTAAAAAGCCCAAAATGGCGAATGCGGTGCAAGATGCAGAATCGTCCGTTCTATATTTTTGTGGCCACTTATTCAACTTCAATCGGCAATGACATATTTATGTAACTAACGGTTCGAATGAAAGTCAACTTAGAGCAGTCCAAATGAACGTTGGTTGGACCTGTAAATAATTTGTTGAGCGGGATTTTATTATAACCAAAGCTTGTCGAACGTGATGATAAGGACTACGCAGCCTGAGTCAATAATAAACATCTGGTGATATCTCTGACGAAGAGTCCGTGATGGAGGTCGAAACGTCAGTCGAATCAAAGTGTTGTCCCAGCTATCGAATCTTCTTCTCAATCATTCAAAAGCTAAAATGACTATTTTATGTGTGTTTTTTCTGACGTCGCCTGTGACATTTCTACGACAATTTGGTGATCATAGAATATGCTATGGGTATTCTTAATGTTTGAAAAAGAGCATAACTTCAAGATGATTAACAAACTCCCAAAACATGATGACTGGGGTAAAAAAACCTGTGCGAAAAGTAGATTTATACAGATAATGACATAAGTTGTAAGTCCCAAGCGCAAGAGTCCAATTTGACCAGAAATTAGGACTCCATCTATTTGAACCTCACACAGCCAGCTAGGGACTAAATTACCCGTAAACTAACCGGTCGTATATGCAGATATCTTATTTTGGATTCAATGTGGACAGCCTTCGTTCTTGTTACAAATCAAGTGCTCAATAATATTTCAAGCACATTTGACACGCCACTGGGCTAAACGTTGCAAGACACTGCAGAGGAATTACAATCCTTAACTTATACAAAGATGATATGAGGGGATTAAGCGAGGACGGTAGCAGATCTTTTATCGTACAAGGCTCTCATCCGTTCAAACTAAAGAAACTGCAAAAATGCTATAACAAACTAGCCGGAATCTCGCCTGCTCTACAATTCACGACAAAAGGGGGAACAAGAACAGTAGTTGCCTTTTCTTGATGTTCTCATTAAGCAAAATCCCAGTGGTAAAAGTGAGGCAACGGTTACCGAAAAGAAAATGAACATACTGGTTAGATAGTTTCTGCACATGACTAGTCTATCCATCCAAAAAGCCTCCATTGCAATTGCGAAGAAACTTAATCTGTAAGTTGCTTAGACGAGAAAGCAGATTTGCTCTACCGTGCTTACTATGACAAAGGTGCATATCTAGTCACGGGTTAAAACTTTAGGCGTTTCAAAACTTTGGCTCACGTATGGCTAGCTAATGATGGCCAACAAGTAGGAGAGGGGTATTCCAACCTCCATTGTCCTTTTCGGTATTTTTATCCTTTCGGACAATGCTCAAGAATGAGCCACGCGAACTGATGGGACGATACTGTCGCGTGGCTTGATCTTTAAACAATTCGCTATCATAAACAAAGCTTCCCTAAATTATAAGTATCCTCAAAAAGCACTTTATCGGATATAAGGGTAACAAGAAGATGCATTTATTTCATTTCTCTTCATAATATCCCTGTTATGGAGAATTATATTCAAATCCCATCTAATTAAGCCGTTACAATGCGTAACTGAGAACCCCATAAATAAATCCCTTGATGATTCACAGTTCGCAGATAAGAATCTATCGTTTTTATCATCCCCCAAAGAAGATGAAGACGAAGGTTCAAGGAAATGGACCAAGTTAAATTGGGACTGGCGTTTCGGGCACGCGCTTGTTTCCATCGTCAGAGTAGCGTTGTGGTTGGTTCTGTTTGACAAAACTGTTTCAGCCTCGCTGCATGCCTGTTATTATATCCGTGCTCGGTGGAAGTATCTATGTTATATTTGCTTCTAGCTAAGTGAAATCGTTATGATGAACTTGAGACGACGGTTTACAAGGAGGCAATGAACTACGTATAGGTCAGCTTTCACAGCAATCATCCGATGGTTCACAAATGAAGCTGAACAAGAAGCTCTTAAAATGATTTGAGATTCATTGCAGAAGGCCGGACGAAAAAGTATACGAGGCCAGGTACCTTTCGAGAGCGGTTTATGCGGAATGGCTATCCAAAGGCGTTTCTAAGCCGATATCTACAGTAGGACTTATAATTCGTGCAATCCGCTGACATTTGCGAACGATTGATAATTACTTGGCAATAGACATTGAGTAAGGTTGAAACATAGATGATTGTGTAGTCTTTTCTCAAGTAATTTCAGTAAGAAAAAGATGCTGGCTGTTTAACTAGCTTCTGTTTGGCCGCTAAAGAAACTATATACTGCAAAAAATGGCTAATTAAGTAGTATGCATTTTGTCATTGATGTTGACTGCATTTGTAAAAATTAAAATGTATTTAATGAAAATATGCCCGAAAACATTCTTTCTTGTACTCGTTAAGTAGAAAATTATACCTTTGTTAAAACTCGTACTTGAAGAAAGGGTATCTCATGGTTTTAGAAAGTTTACAAATCACCAAATAATGTTTAAATCTACCAACTGCTACACCTGAATTCAAATTTTAAAAAACTGCGCGCTGTGTGCATCCCATTTATGGAAAAGAGCGCTTTTGCCTACGGTTTGACAAACAGGTCACACAGTTCTTATAAATGTTGCAATAGATGTGGATCATGCGGTATAAATTAATGTCAACGGTGATATATTGGCGGAAAAGTCGTTGAGAATGACGAGAAGCCGAGTACTGTAGCCGGTTCTTTGCCTCGGTATTCACTAAGGAAACCGAGCTTCATTTTGATAATGCCAACAGTGCTGTTGCAAACACCGGTCCAGCACTTCATTCTCCACTATTTCCAACATCTGTAGTTCAGAGGGAGCTGCAGAGTCTTAAAGAAGCAAAGTCATCCGTTCCAGACAATATACCAGCCAAGTTCTTGAAAGAATTGGCAAGCGAACTCTCAGAGCCCCTAGCACATATCTTTCGTTCTTCATATGAACTAGGAAACCTGCCATCCGAATGGAAAATGGCAAATATTTACCCGATATACAAGGGTGGAGCCCGAACGAAGGTCAACAATTACCTGACCGTCAGCCTAAATTGCATTTGCTGTAAGGTGATGGCAACGATAATAAAGAAGACGAAAATGGAGTTCTTGGAGGAGAACAACCTACTGTCAGGGCTCCAACACGGCTTCAGAAAGAACCATTCTTGCCTTTCCAGCCCTCTACTCTCCACTGAGCAGTGGACTCACGCACTAGATGAAGATGGTAAGGTTGACGTCATCTATACGGACTTCAAGAAGGCATTCGACAGCGTCCTACATAAGCGTCTAATGTATAAATTGTCAGAAATTGGCATGAGAGGAAACCTGCTGGCAGGGATCACAGATTTTCTCACAGGGCGATCGCAAACTGTGTGCATCGGTGACTCAAAGTCAAACCCTACATCTGTGCTGAATGGCGTCCCCCAAGGCTCTGTCTAGGGCCACTGCTCTTCCTTATCTATATCAACAACTGTGTCAACGACCTGGGTTGCAGCGCTATCATTTTTGCCGACGACGTCAAACTCTGGAGAGCCATCAGGTCTGATGCCGATAGAAAAGCGCTTCAAGAGAGCCTCAATCGACTTAGCTGCTGGTCTGCTCGTTGGCTTTTAAACTTCAACATTAGTAAGTGTGTGGTTTTAAGACTCCGTACTAGAAGGGCTGATGAGGAGAACGATTCCTTCCAATGCCTCCTCGATGGGCACCCGCTTTCAAATGTGAACGAACAAAAGGATCTCGGTGTTCTAATAAGTTTCTCACTTAAACCATCTACTCAGTGTGTAAAGGCAGCTAAACGCGCGACACAGGTGCTGTTTGCGATTAGGCGGGGATTCGTCAACATTGACAAGGAGCTCTTCAGTAAAACCTACGGAGCGTTTGTTCGGTCCCACTTGCGGTATGCTGTCCAGGCCTGGCATCCGTGGTTCAAGAAGGATTACCTGCACCTGGAACGAGTGCAGGCGAGGGCTACGAAGATGGTCGAGAATCTTGGTCATCTGCCTTATAAAGACAGACTGACCGAATTTGATCTTTTCCCTCTTAATTATAGGCAACTCCGCGGGGACCTCATACAAACCTACCGTATTGTTAGAGGCCGAGACTGCACCCTAGAATTTGATGATTTCTTCGAATTGGCTTGGACTGACCATCTGCGAGGTCATCCCTTTAAATTACAGAGGAAACCGGCCCGTATCGACGTTCGACGAAACGCCTTCTCTCAGAGGGTCATTGGAGCGTGGAACGGACTCCCGGAAGATGTGGTCCTCTCAGAAACTGTTGACATTTTTAAACACAAACTTGATTCTCATTTGCTGAGAAACTGTGGCGGATATAATGAACAAAGTGTCAGTAGCAGCACCTTGCCACTGGCTCACACTTATCGCTGATGTTAAGCCTACATTTGTACATTTGTATTATGTACTATTGTTACGGTGGACCTATTATGCGATTTTGGTTATGAATAGGAAGCACAAGGGCGAAAGCCTTCTTCCCTTAATAAAGTGACTTAAAGTGATTTATATGATGTATTACGAATGAACCTCTCAGAGTTGTTAATAATCTCATAATAAGACATTTTCATAAAAGCTAAGGATTCTCTTTCCTTAAGTACAAAGTTAAAATTTAATTTGCTAAAAAACCATTACAAGAAATATTTTTTATATTTTCCTTAAAAAAATATTTGAATTTATAAAGACAGTTAGAATTAATTATAAAATGCACACTTATAAACTGGCATCGTATCGTGACTGAAGTGGCTTGAAAAGAGGCTACACGATAATAATTCTTACAGCCTAACCCGATGCCGGTTAGTGGGTAAGTATCAGTCTTTCGCAGTTTTCAGCGTGTTGCACGAATCTGGGGCCGTACTGTAGTGTATAGTACCTAAGAGCACGTATAGCTATAGGTTTTTTTCAAAAGTATTTGTGAATTAAGCTATTTTTTCAAGCACACAATGTAAAGAATAGCTAATTTTCTACCAAAAATATAAAAAAATAGTTTCATTTCTCATTTATATAACGAACTTTTAATTTCTAAGGGCCTAAGGAACAAAAATGAATGATTTATATTATGAAAGTAGCCTTTTAACCGACGATAGTTATTGTACAATACAAGTATTTGCCGGCAATTAAGTTTAGAAAAATTTGGCATTTGTTCCCAACCCTTAAAGCACTTTTTAAGCGCTTTAATCAATAAACCTTTATCGAAGCTAAAACCACACATAAACATAACAATCCTGGCCTCAGTAGAATTATCTGGCATTCATAATTAATCTACAAAGTATGCTTTCACAAGGCGAAAAGCAATTGGTTGAGCATTTGCCATATTTATTTAGTCCATCGACATTATGCCTGCCGTCGCCTGGAACCGGGGAAGGTTTTACAACGTTTAGTAAATACAAACCTCATTATTTCAGTTTGTTGGTTAAATAAAACTTTTACGAAAAAATCAAATCAAAACATATTTTAAAAATTGAAAATATATTAGAACGTACAACAAAACGCCACCGTATGTTGATGTTGCTTGGATAACTGCTTTTATCACATGGGGATTACTTGAAGGAAAAAATCAGTATGCTTTGACGAGCAAATGAAAATTAACTTATACGAATGGGAAGTAAGCATCTACGTACACAGCACGCACCAGTTTCAGGACTACCATATTATGCTCAATGAATGGGAATTGACGAACTACCTTCTAAAGTACCGAAATCTGTGGAGAACTGAACACTAGATATTCAGTGAATTGGAACGGAGCACGTACTCAACTGTCTAATTAGCTTGGAGCCGACATATGTAGATATAAGGCAGAACAGCAATACTTTTGTCTGAGATAGACCACACCAAAATTACATTTGAACACTTTCGTCAGATAAAGTTTATTAAACACACAGAATAAGCAACCGTCCGCTGATTAAACCTCTAATTCTTTCAGTGAAATTGGTAAAATTTTCAATAAAAATTCAAATTAAGTGGCATTGACTTACAAGGAGCGTTCGAAAAATGTTTGATTGTGCTTATGTAGGTAGCAAAATGAACTCGACGTTTAAGAGGACGGACAAAATTGCATTTGAAACGCTTTTATTTGACTTAGTGATAAGACTTTCTTGTGAAATCGCCTAATGGCAAAGTTCCCCCGCCCAAGTGTCTTACGGAATTCGTGGTTAAAGGTAAAATGGTTGACTAAGGCGTAGGTAATGCATGTTTAAGGCAAAATAACTGCATGGTGAGAAATAAAGTAAATTTTATTGGAATTTTGTTACTGAACAAAAAATAGATTTGAAAATTATGCAGAAAGACTAACATCAACCAAAATACACTCCTGTAAGTCAGCAAAGTATGTCTTCAGAGAAATAATAATATTGGAACAACTGAACTGAACGAAGTGTTTGAATAGGCATAAATTCGACCTACTGGCAATGTGAAAGTCGCCTTTTTACCATTAATAATGCATTAAAGTGGCCTCACGAGGAAGCCTTACCGATTCGGTTTATTGCAAACTACGTCTTGGATGAAGTTGGCATCAGTGCTTTTATGCTGCAAACACAACAACGTTTTTTATGTTTAAAAAAACCTATTTTATCCATTTTATTCTGGGTAAACACAGATGAACGTACCTGTTGCTCACATGAGACTCCCATGATTATTTAATATTTCAGTGGACATAACTACATGTTAAATATTCTGCAAAAATTTCCATTTTGTTCTTTAAGGATTTAAAAGTTGTATTGGCAAACAGCTGTTTTTGATCCTTCAACATCAAATTGCGGTTCAAATTTCTCGTCCTTCGTGGGAAATACTATTTTCGGGATTTTGGACCAGCTTGCACTCTGGCGGACAGTCGTTATTAGCTATTGGATTCGTTTTCACAACATCCCCAGCCTCAGAAGCCACGGCACGCACTATTCAAAACGAGCAACATCTCCGTGACAGCCTTCCGTCAACAATTATCAGGGATTCCAACTACCTACAAACGGCTGAGTCGTTCCAATATCCTTTCCATACAGTTTATCGCTTTATACATATTGCATAGAGCTTTAATATCGTTTAACTTTACTTTGATATATTATGGGAAGCAAAACTAAACGTACAGCGCAACGTGTAAAAAGTCTGCCGCGAGTGAGATTTGAAACCAAAACTCGTGGTTTGCGGGCATCAGTCGTTACCGTTAGACCACGAGGTGCACGGTTTCCACTGATTTAATTCAGGATATAAGCCCAAATCGCCATTTCGAGGGTAGAAACCGCATGGTTGGCGCAACGAAATCGCGCCCTGCTAAAAGGCCTAGAAGTCCCCGGAGCTCAATAGACACAAAGTACGAAGACCGAGATGGCATATCAGACATGGAACTTTCCAAAGCATTTTCCGTCATGCAGAAGGATATGGTATGCCTTAAAATGGAATTAGCGGAACTGAAGTCACTTTTGCATATTCTTACGCATGTTGGAGACGACTGAAAGCCGAGAAAAGGCCAAGACGACGAAAACAGAGAAGGTTTCCATACTCCATAAGCAAACTACAGCAGAACCAGTGGTGGAACTCGACCTAGTCGAAGAGTTGCACATCCACAAAAATATAGAAGACCCGGGAGTCGAACCCTGTATGTTGGGCCAACAAGCAGACGGTGTCGCCACCAGACGAGCAGACCATGATGAAGGGACTAAAAATGTTGCTAGCTCAAGGGGTGTCATGCTTAACACAGTCCTAAAAACCAAGCAGGCGGTGTTTAAGATACCAGTTAGGACTAGTCTGGTTGCGTCTCCCAAAAAGCCCAAGACGCCACCGACTACCACACAAAAGGTGGCCTTGGCACAAAAGAGGAGCTGTCGGGTCCTCCCAATTATCAAATGCCGAAGCTTAGGGATCTCACATCCCAAGTCGAGGATACCCACACGTCCGTAGGCTTCACTTATAAACCTCATAGGCCGTTATTTAATCGCAGCCAGTGCATCTTCATACAAGGCATGCCTGAATCTTCTTCGGAGACCCCAAAGAATAGAATTGACCATGATATGGATTTATTCCGCGGATACATTACACTTCTCCTACATGAAGATGAAGGAATGGTGGTCCCCGTCCTAACAGCATTTAGGATGGGCCTGAAGAAGGGTCTATATACGGACTCGGGTCAACCCAGACCAATAAAATTTATACTCAAGCACGAAGAACAAACGAAGCTACTGTTGAACAGGAAATCGCAACTACGGAACAATTACCCAACGGTTTTTTTTTCAGCGGGAGCACTCGCCGACCGAGAGGGAAAAGCGGAAGGCCCTGAAAACGGAACTCGACAGGAGATCCAATGCGGGTGGTAGGAACCTGCGAATAATGAACGGGGAAATCATCACCGCCCAGAGTTCATTCATCTGGAGACAGCCAATAACGCTGAGTTTTACAGACAAAAATCAGACAAAAACTCAGGCAATAAAGAAGCTAATTTGCAGAGGCCTTCCGGCTCCCTCGACCGACAAATCGCTTAGAACACTATGCCAGCGAAGCTGCGCTTTCTTTATACGAACGCACAGAGTTTGGTTCAGAAGATTGACGAGCTCAAAGTTTGTATAGCTGACCTACAGCTGGATGTCATAGCCATTACAGAGACCTGGCTACAGGCCGACCTAATGGATGCCGAAATTGTACCCGGAGAGTACCAAGTTTTTCGTCGGGACCGGATACATAAGAGGGGAGGAGGAATAACAGTGTTTGTCAAGAAGGGCATCATTGCGTCAGAACGCAAAATTGTTTCCTCTCATGATTGTGAAGCGCTATGGCTTAAACTGAAAACGCGTGGTGCACCCACTTTACATTTCATCATTATCTATAGACCGCCAAGTCAATCTCCAGAGGGTGGCGAGACCTTGTTTGAACTAATGCGTGAACTGGCTCAAAATGAAAATGCGCTGATCACTGTAGATTATAATGCCCCACTGATTAACTGGGATGAGCTATCAGTTAAGGGTTCGCATGAGTCTTTTAGCTCCAGATTCTTTAAGCTGACGGGGGACTTCTCTCTCGTGCAGAATGTTGGATTGCCAACGAGAATAAAAGAAGCGCAAACAGCGAACTGTTTGGACCTCGTATTATCGAAAACCTAATTGATACAAGCGAAATTGGGTCAATCACACCTCTTGGAAAGAGTGATCATGTCATGATCCTGTGGGAATATGCTTCAAACACCAACCAACCGAGAAATACGGAGATTTGGTTAGACTACTGGCGTGGATATTACACCGCAGTGAGAAATGGACTAACAGCAATAAATTGGTGTGACTTTCTAACCGGTAGTCCGGATGCCGACTGGAACATTGTCAGGGATCTTATAAGCAAAATTATGCATCGAAACTGTCCGCTGAAAAACTTCAAAAGGCGAGCAGGCCCCCTTGGTAAACACAGGATCTGAAGAGCCAAATAAACCGCAAGAACAAACTCTGGAAAAGGTACGCATCAACACGCCAGCCTTCACACAACGAAGAATTCCGCCAAAAGTGAAACAGGTTAGATCAAACATTCGAATAGCGCGGAAGGACTACAAAGCGAAAATTATCGAGCGGGCCGTAACGAAGCCAAAGGTGCTCTACAGTTATATCAACAGCAGGCTAAAAAATAGACAGTTGCAATGCTAAAAGGTGAAAATAATGACGAAATTATAGACAACCTCCAAAATACAGAACACCTTAGCAAGTTTTTCGCATCTGTTTTCACCGAGAAACTTCATTTTAATCCGACAGACTTCCATGCAGAGAGTTATGGCAGAATAATGGAGGACCTACGTTTCACAGAAGAAGATGTAAGGAATGAACTTTTTGCGCTTAATGAAGCCAAGTCTCCGGGTCCTGACAAAATACCAGCAAAGGTACGGCAAGAGCTGGTTTCGGAACTTTCCAGACCGCTTACGCACATTTTTCAGTTGTCCTTTGATCGAGGCCTCCTCCCATCCGATTGGAAATTTACGAACATATACCCTTTTCACAAGGGTGGATCCAGAAACAGCGCGAGCAACTGTCGACCAGTGAGCCTAACTTGCATCTGTTATAAAGTTATGGAAAGGATAATCAAAAAGGCCACTATGAAGTTCTTCGAAGAAAAAGACTTCGTTGACGGTGCCCAACACGGGTTTCGAGGAAACCACTCCTGCCTGACCAATATGCTTTATTCTATGGAGCAGTGGTCCAAGTCATTAGACGAAAATACCCCCGTAGATATTGTTTATATAGACTTTAAAAATGCCTTTGATAGTGTCCCTCACTAACGGCTACTCTACGAGGTTGGGGAATCCGGGATAAGGGGCAGTTTACTAAATTGGGTAGGAATTTTTCTCATAGGCCGATCGCAGTCCCTGTGCGTCGGAAACGCAAAATCCTCTTCAGTGCTAGTTGCGAGTGGAGTGCCTCAGGGCTCCGTTCTTGGGCCACTATTGTTCCTAATCTATGTCAACGACCGTAGGCATGGACTGGTCAGTAATGGAGTCTTGTTTGCAGATAATATTAAGGTATGGCAACCCATCAGAAACGCTTATGATGAACAAACTCTGCAAGAAGGACTTGACCACCTAGGTGAATGGTCCAAAAATTAAAAATGCGGTTTAACTTTGAGAAGTTTGTCACATTGCGGCTCAAGACGAAGAAAGTTAGCGCGACGGATGAGTTACACAACTACGTACTCGATGAAAGGTGCCTGTCGAACGTCAATGAAAAAAAACAAGATCTGGGTTTGGCAATTTTGCCATTCCTGAAGCCGTCTTTACAGTGTGCTAGGGTTGCCAAGAGGGCGAACAGTATTCTGTTTGCCATTAAGCAAACTTTTGTTGACATAGACAAAAAACTATTCGGCAAAATCTGTGGAACATTTATTCGCTCACATCTGGAGTATGGCGTTCAGGCGTGGCGACCATGGATGCACAAAGCTAACCAGATGCTGGAAAGAATTCAGCGAAGGGCAACGAAAATTGTCAAGGGACTAAAGTCTTCATCTTACGAATGTAGACTAGAAGCACTTAACGTTTTCCCCCTTGAGTATAGACAAATCCGCAGCGACCTCATACAGACGTACCGCTTCGTGAGGAATCGGGAGTGTGCCCTGAAGTTTAATTACTTCTTCGCCTTCACCACTTCAACCAACCTCCGTGGGAATTCGCTCAAACTGCGGGGAACCCTATCCCATCTAGAGGTTCGCAAGCAGTTGTTCTCACAACAAGTCATCGGTGTCTGGAACGGACTATCCGAGGAGTTCGTAATGGCGAACTCCACAGATGCGTTTGAACGGAAACTGGATGAATATCTACTTAACACTTATCGTTCATATGTACAAGGAAGCAGGAATAATTTACGCCCCGGAAATACCTATCGATAAAACTTTACATTTGTATATGCTACTGAATATTTTACAGTAACACATTCTATGTTGGATATATCTGGTACACAAGAGACTATTCTGACTGCTCACACGCACACGTTAAAATGTGTTTATGTATATATGTTACTCACTGTTTATAGTGACATATTTTATGTTAGATATTTCATGCATACTGTTTTCAATAGGGTCTTCAAAGGCATTGCCTACTACTTTAAATATACTGAACCATACTGAACTATCAGGCTTTAACGATGACATGGAAAATAACATTAAGAGTAAAACGTGTATTTATATACAGTGCTTGTATAGTTTCTGTGTTACGGGGGAGAAAATTAGTCGTAGATGGTGAAAATGGCCCCCGCTCCACGCACGCCACACCCCAACGTCCCCAGCATGCTGACTCCTGCGTGCACGATGGTATTTCTAATTGCTCCTCCCTACCGCAAGAACTACTAACAGTATGGCAAGTCTTGCAAACAAATCACTTGACAAAATTTAACTTGATAGTTTTACGTATATCTGGACAGCTCATTTTGATCAACTAAGTAGATTAACAAATTAGAGGGGCTTTGGTTTGGAAAAGTGCCACATTAGTTGAAGATATGGAGCAAAATAGGCACTTATTTTGGCCAAATAATCCGTAAGTTTTTCGCAAACAAATTTTCTATGCTATGAGGTATTATAGCACCAAACTGTTTACTAATATACATTGTACTTTGAAATAATGCCAAAATAAGATTCAAAAAGTGGAATAATAATCCCTTTCAGAACTGGAAAGTTTTATGTGATGTTGATCAAATGGAAGTGAAGCCAAATTTAAGGAATCGCATTTATTTTCAGAAACAAGCAAGAATTTTAGTCTTAAAAATTATGTTTAGTTATCGTGTGAAGTTTTTTGCACAAACTGCAGTGTTAAAAACGTTTTGTCGGAAATTTTGTTTTACGACACAGCTGTCCTTTCGCATAAGCAAGCTTTGCCACATATTTTACCATGAAGTGATGCAAAGGAGACATTATTAAATGCAATTCAGGTAGGAATATACTTTATCAAAACCGTACGTTCTGCTTATAATTAAGTAGGAAACAGAACACACAGAAGAATAATAATTATTTCAAGAAATGGCCATATTTATGGTACGTCCTTTTTGGGGATAGAAATCCATTATAAAGCGAAAAGTAAGTTCTTCCATCTCCAGTCATACTCAATCGTTTATCTTCAGGTAAATTAAAGGAATTGTCAAAAGTCTCCAATTATATTGTAAGTTACCTTGAAAAAAGTTAATATACACAGAAATTTGTCAGCTATATATCTAATCAAATATATTTTTAAAGCGGTTACATTTTTATGGAAAGTTTCTATATTGATATTAGGAATAAAAAAATCGGAATTCGGTTGCGGAGATAATTTATTCTCGCCAATGTTGTTTGCTGCTTTGAGGCATTTCTACATATGAGCAATATGTTCATAGTTACATAAACTAATATCCAAAAACTGTTTACTTTTGGTTAGTGCTCTTTATATCTTTCTTATTTTAAAGGTTTTGGTATAAACGTTGAATAGAAGCGCAATTTATCACTTTATCAATGAAGACACTGAAAACGAACAAAAAACGACAAACTTTATTCGGCGATATTTAATAAATAGTTATTCACTAATGGTAATATGAACAGAAATTTTCACGTAAGAAAAATTATTTTTATGCAAAGAAATTGGTTGCATTCCGTTTTCAACTTAATCAAATATTTAAATTTATTATTTAAATTTATAGCATTTGTTTACATCTCGGGAACTTGGCGTTTATCGGTAATTTTTGATTTTTCTTAGCAATCATTCAGTAGTTCTCTAACGTACTTAATATGCCTAACGGTGCTCAGTTTTATTTATAATTTTTTGTAAATGCATTCTTACTGGTACGTGAGAAATAATCAAGCATTTACCAACTAAGGCAAGTTGCTTGCAGGACTCGCCATACTGTATTATAAGCACTGAACGTAACTTTTGCGAGCTCCTTGCGATTAAGTTCTTCGAAAAAAATTTAAAACCAAGATCCCACCCTTAATTTTAACCCATAAGTAAAGAGAGAGGTAGCGCAAGTTCCTCTATTATTTATAATAAATAGGAGTGACAGACACACCATGTATGTTATCTACACATGAACTGATTAAATTTAGTCTTTGATCATTGGACATTCAGAATTGCTTCAAGCTGTTTTTTACAATGCCGTGACTTTTGAGCAAAACATTTTTTCTAACATTGTTGTGTCAGAGTTTGCTTTCAAAATGTTTGCTTATGTTTTGGATAAAGCGCACACAATGGTTGCTGAATCGATGGAAAACGTGCAAGGATGAATTGAATTTTTCCCGTTATCGTATATTTCTTGATTCCTTCCTCAAACTCCTGTGCCTTAATAGACTGTTTGCAATCTATTTTCACATTTGTTGCAAGGTATAAAGGCACAGCATACAAACGCCATGAAGATCACGAGATACTTTTTTCTTCAAGATGAGTTTCTTTTACAAACTAAGTCTGATTTATGCTCAATGAATTCAAAAGCCGAAAAACGTAACTTTTAAACCTAGTAAACGGGTTCCATTTTACAGATTTTTACTTAGAAATACTTGATTTATATATTCAATGGCAGCAGTAGTTTAGTTAGTGCACATAAGTTACCTCCTAGTCCCAACAACTTCTCCAAGAAATATGGTGGTTATTAGGTTTTATGGGTGGTGAATTAGGATAGACAGTGGAATATACTTTAATAACTGCCATATGCATTGTAATTCGTTGTATTTAGAAATGTTTTGCATTTCTATCTGTCGATTTTCCTCATCTGTATTTTTGTTTCACAGATTGCGATAAACCCAATTATCAAATTGCAGGTTTTTGTTGTTGTTTGTTAGAAGATCGTCTAATTTCACTTGCCTGAGGCTCAACTTTCCGTTTTAGAGTTAAATTAGTATAATCCACGGCGCTAAGCGCCGCGCACACTCTCAACAACTTACTCCCAGCAGCCTCAGAAAACAAAATGACTACGTCTTTCCGCTTTCCACTTTCTTCTAAAAATCTCCTTCCCTGCCTATCCTATTTCTTAACCACAAAACACACTATAACCACAGTTTCATAGGTCAAAATGTTGGGACTAGGGCTATTTGATGTGCATTGCATAAACTACTGTTGCCTATTCAATATACTAATGTATGCACAGATTACAGTGAATCCCAAAGAGAATTACAGAGTGATTCTGTATGCCTTTATCTAGTGAGCATTATCTGGATGACGTTTACGAATTGCACATTAAGGAATACAATTCCTTTCCCAATCATGTTATTATCTAACAAAACAATCAATAATATTATGCCGACATGAGATTGATTATGCTTCTGGCAAACTGTGCTATCTGTTTTCTGGGATTTTTAGCGGTACCTAGTTTACTGTATAACTTCAACCACATATTGCATAACGAGTCACGATTGTTCTTGCAATTCTTCAATAAAATGACCGCGCAGATGAAGGATACCCGTAGACACATATTTCGTTGATTTTTTATTGCTGCATGATGCAGCTGCAAGGAGTTCGATTCATCAACGGCTTACCCAGCGCTCCCTATGTTTTTTCTTATGCAGTAGCTGATGGATATTAACTCAAATAGTTAAATCAAACCGAGTCTGAAAAAGCCTTTTGCGAGGGATTTATCACAAGTTTGTACATTAATTTTGTCAGAAGTTAAACTAGACAAGATGAAACCTGAATTTCGGGTGCCAGAATGCACAACGAACGTTGCTACGAATGATGCTTTACAACTAT
The DNA here is from genome assembly GCA_036362985.1 of Ligula intestinalis. Classification (NCBI taxonomy): domain Eukaryota; kingdom Metazoa; phylum Platyhelminthes; class Cestoda; order Diphyllobothriidea; family Diphyllobothriidae; genus Ligula; species Ligula intestinalis. The sequence goes on from JAYGXS010000655.1 coordinate 17,121, forward strand.
TGAAATACAAGTTAAATGAAATTATCTTCATAGTAAATATGCAGTTACAAAGATGCAATGGAAACACTGTATTAATAAAAACGATTAATTAATTGTAACGTTTGGTTTCTATTGAAATATGTTGTTCTGTCAATAAACTTTGCCTATATGCAAAAAAAGACCTTTTTTACACCGACTTCGTAAAATGTTACTTCTGAGTTTAGAATAACCTTTTATACGTAAAGCCTATTCTTACTATATCTGTTTTTAAGTAAATCGTTCATAATAGAAAATAAGTGACCTCTAAAGCACTTCATGATACATATATTTTACTCTTAAGAGGGATCCTAGTGATTTAAAGATTATGTACAGTGGTCGCCGTCGACCACGTAATTTTCCCTTATTTGTATTAGTTTGATTATTACTCTAATACCAGTGTGGATGTATTTAGGAAAACATAGAAAACGAATGACCGGCATAAGGCTTATTAAGTACTAAAAATAACTATAGGAATTACTAAATGTTCGTAAAGGAATATAAAATTTTTTCGATAATGCCATGGTTCTAGATACGTAAAAAAGAGCTCTAAATTAGAACAACAAAATAAGATATTGTGTTAAGTTGAAAACTTGAAGCAACCACTTTTTATAGAATAAAAGATTTTTTTAGTCAAAATATTATGTTAAGTCTGTTCTTAATGGTTACGTATTTATTGCATGTCATCGAAAAAAATTTGTCATCAAATTGGTTTTTTTTACTATTTTTAGTGATCAATTCATAATTTGCGCATCTGTTCGACGTTTGCACCAAAACATTTAAAATAAGGTATATATAAAGAGCAATAACCGAAAGAAAGTGTTTTTGGATATAAGTTCTTAGAATGATGACCATGTTGCTTCTTTGTAGAAGTGCCTCGAAACACCAAACCACATTCTCAAGAGTAAATCATATCAGCAGTAGAACTCTGCAACTACTATTCCTAAGATAAATAAAAAAAATTTCCATAAAAAAATTAGCCCTTGGAAATTGCTTTGATTAGACATTCGGCTGACGAACTTCTGTGTATATTAAATTTCTCCAACGTAATGCCACAATGAAATTTGAGAATTTTGAGAATTTGTTAATTTTTGTGAAGATAAACGATTTAATTTTACTGGAAATGAAAGAACGTTCTTTTATCTTTCTAATGGTTTAACTTTCGCCTGTGTAGATTTATTCCACTTTCAGATATATACTGGCAAATTAAAAAAACTGGCCATATGCATTGCCATTTTTCGAAGTACATATTATTTTTTCGTCTGTTCCGTTTCTTAATAAAGTAAAAAGGAGATTTTAAGGTATAAAAAAACTATTTTTCTTTACGATTTACATTAAATAAGGCAGTATTTGTGTTAAATCTATGAAAACATATTAGACATTTGGTTTTTATTGAAGAAAATTTGAGGTTTATTGCAGCATTCAAACAAAAACTCTTCTGTTAATGAAATTTTACAAAGAAACTTCACCAAACAGCTAAAAACAATTTCTTTAACATATATTTTCAATGTTAGTGCAAACAAATTTAGTTCCTTTAACTTGGCTTCACCTCAATCTGAACAATTTTGTATAAACGTTTCCAGTTCTGGAAGGGATATCCCCTTTGCTTATTTTATTTATTTAGGGGTTCATTCTTAGTATTATCAACATTAATGTGCAGTTTTGCTCGCTCTTTCGAAATAGCATAGACAATTCCTTCCATGTGAAACTGCTCCCAATTTCCCCAAAACTAATTGTTATTTATCTTAAAAAACCTAACTAAAATGACGATTTAACTAAGTAAAAGGATTTGCAGAATTCAGTTAATTGAATGAATCACAATAGTGCTTTCAAATATATGCCAAAGTGTTCGGGCAAATTTCATAATTAGCGTTGCATGGTCTTCGGCGGCTACTGTATATAAGTCACATTCCATGTTTTTTATAATATTTTTGGGCATAAAACCATGGGCGTAACGAAAAAAAATACAAATCTCCTGAAAATCCAAAGACTTCTAAGAAACTAATTATCTATACAATCATTTGTAAAAGGTGCGCCTGATCCTATTTGAATGCTTAAAATAACTCTAAAGTCTACAAGCTGCACAGAGGTAATGTCTTCAGAATTGAATTAAGGTCAGTGTCTCCGTAGAAGCCATCATCATTTCCCTTCAACTCAGAGTGGTTTTCAACAACTGTTGTCAACATTTACTAAGCTGCATATTCCCTCCACTTTCAGAAAGTCAAATAAAAAGTGCTTTTACAATTTTGGCCGTATAAGTCTACTCGAGAGGACAATGTGACCGAAAACTGAAGGAGCGCAATTAGAGACACTTTTAGGCAACAAATTTTCCCCGATTTATATGTTTATCAAATAAGTTAGCACCTGATGATAAGGCCAATGTTTCACTTTGTTCGTTGGCTAACATGATACAAACCAATCTGTGTGGTTACAGAGCTCCCGACCATAAATATTTCTTTAACGATCTACGGCCACATCAAGCAGAGTTTATCGTTAGTAGATAAACTTTTTAATCGTTTTATTTGTGCCTTATTTCGTTTAGATATTGAACGACTCTAGTTATGAGGAAACAAATTTGCTAGTTCCATCCAGAACGGCCCCCTAATCGAACGCTCAAGCAGTTATTGCGATGAATAAATATAACCCTTACGTAGTGGATTAGTAAGATAACTGATATTTGTAAACCAATTTTTTATACTGGAATGGAACAACACAGTTATAAAGTCAAATAGTTACCTGAAAGTCACCCTAATATGTGTTCCTACAGCCAAACTATAATGTGTAAGAAATACAGGCGTCATTAAACATAACATAATTATAATAGTATATCTGTATAATTAAGAATGAAGTCATCATTTGTTGCGTAATGCTGGTTTGCCATTTAGTAAAAATATGTTCGTATATAGCTGTGTTTGTGTAGAGATGACTGTGCTTCTAAATTTTCCTCTAAAGCTTTTGCAAATACTCCGTTAGGATGTGCACATAGGTAGAAAATCAACTCTTAAACAAAATAACTATGATACAGAAAATTTTTCTGACAGAAATTTAACTTTTTTATGTGTGTATTTTAATAGCACCCTGAAACAGCATTTCTGCCCGATGTATACCCGAAAAAGTGAAGAATGGGCATAACTAGAATCTGTAACATACGACGTCTGGAACCGATCAAGTGGCTGGAGATAGCTTGTACTTAGAAAACAAGGAAAAGCATATGTATGCGTAAGCATATACGTAAAAAATGTGACATAAGACAACAACAGATATAAAACAAGATAAAATTTAGTCTTTATAGATGGAGCTATTTTGCTCGAAATTTTTTAAGCAAAAAAATGGCAGTAAACTCACTTTGAACATAGTGCCTAAGGTAAAAGCAAAGCAATAAAGATTTTTTAAATCATGCAACGCAAATCAAACATATTCTACACTTGCATATTTAGCATTTCTGCATTTTATTAGTAAATAACAGAAAAATAATCCAAAAAGGAGAGTCCTTTTTACGCAAGAATATGGGAATGTCAATGGAGTAATGCCTGATTCTTATTTGGTAAATTCTATTTAGCTTTTATTTAGTGTTAGCTATGAGCAGCAGATGATTTTCGATGAACAAATGCGTTTAAAATTGGTGATTGTTTGTTCTTGTTTAAATTATGAAGGGATAACGGTTGGCCTGTCATTACGTGGATATTCACTTAGGAATCTCTAGAGGAAGGTTTGTAGTTGCTCACATCTCTTAGCTTCCTGTGCTTATGTCCAGTTGTGTTCTTTGACAACATCAAGAGGAGTAGAGCGATTGTTTCAGTCGTTTTTGTGTTTGACGATCAATATATTTAACTACCGAGCGCGTCTTACTAGGGGTTCGACCAGGTGCATCAGGTGAAAACGATATTGTCTTCAGCTGATATAGTATGGGTCTGATACGAAGATGAGTAGACAGTTCTCTCAACCAGTAACTACATGAGAACTAAGTTTATATGTTAGCCAGATTGCTGAGGTATAGTTAAACAAAGAAATTCGAAAGGCATTAAAAAGGTCATTGCAGTCCCTCGTGCCCTTTCAAATATTAACCATCGGTTTCTATTTCGCCGTTCCTTGTTCAATGCCAGCCAATCGTATCGCTTTGACCATTTCAGACAAATCTGATCCAAAATATCGATAGATTTGGAGGCTGACGCGTCTGCATACATTCGATTACGCTAAACGACACAATCTTCTGAAATTTTAGTGAAATTATCATGTTTTTATTGAATCTCCGTACTTTAAAATCAGTGTGTGAAAGTTTTTGATACTGATCTTGTTTAAGTATCTCCGCTGCGTTTTATCGATGTTTTCGTACATATGTCTCTTAACTTTGGGCTGTTGTGTACTTTTCCGCGGGGGGTTGGGGGGCTAGTTCCTACCCCACGTGAGTTGATGTTGTATTTACCATCGCATACTATCTACTATAGCTTTAGTTTTAAATTGCTTATGATAAGGAACCAAGGAGTAGACAAAGGCTAACTTTCTTAATCTTTAGCCACCGATTTCTCAATAATAAAGCTAGATTGCACAAAAATACGGCATATCGAATTGTATGTAGGCAGGATTTACCCTTGTAATTTATTTCCCGTCTCATAGGTTGATGCGTTCACTGATCTCGCCCACGTTTTGTCTAGCGTGCCATTGATATGCGTATAAGCCCGAAACAACTCACAATACATAGTTATTACTGATAAAATTTCCGTTTTAATTAGTTTGACCCAACTGTAGGCAACTAGGTCGTCTCGCCGAGATCTGAACCCTCGGAAAAGAAGCAAGATCTGCGTGCCACCG
>JAYGXS010000656.1:0-21933 GCA_036362985.1 Ligula intestinalis
GATGAATAGTATGTTATACATAGTAAGTCAGATCCTATTTACAACAGGCTATCTTATTGCAGCTAACTTCAGCCCATCTTTATATGCTCCCTCACACATGCCAGCTTCACAGGCTGTCATTGGGGCAGTTTTTTACGTAAATGAGGAAGAGTAGCAGGCCTAAAGCACAAACCTCTGAGATACGATTTTCAAATTTGTCCATTCCGAGGTAGGTTATCCGATCTCCGAAAGACAAGAAGCTCCTGGTCCATCTGAAAATACTTTCTAGAATTCCCACGCACCAAAACCTCTGCAATACATCCTGAGCTTCAAAAATATGGTATCTACTGCAGTAGGTGCACTATCTCATGAAATCCAACGATTTTTACAAGTTACTCTCTCTCACTCAAACGCAGCCCAAGCTTTTGCCCCCAAAGTCCTACAGCAAAAAAGTAATGATCGTTCTTCACAATAGGGCATATTATGATTTATGAATATAAATATAACGTCTTATAGAAACACCAGCTTTTTTACTAATTGAAAAATTCCGAAAAAGTGGAAATCGGGCGTACTACGTAAACTTAAGTTTTACATGTAGAGGAAGCCCGTTCATGCAAAACCACCGAGTAAATAAAGCAGCACAAGAAAATTACGTTGGAAAATAATCGCTTTGTCAATTTTTCGAATACATATGCTTCCATATTACGTGCAATATAATGTATGGCTTTTACCGAAGAGCCTACCTTTCAAATATTTATCCCAACACGTTTTCACGAGAACTGCTAGTTGTTGCTTTCGTTTTCTGAATCGCTTGGCTTAAATAAGACTAAGGCAACCACGTTTTCGCTTGATATTTCCCATTGGGAGATCACAGGAGTTATATATTTTTTAAGCTCGCTTGCGGACATGCCGGTCAGTGATTAATAAATTTAAATAGAATTGTCGGGAACAATTGTTAACGTACCATTTTTTGTACACTAAGAGTTATTGCCTTCCACCATATTTTTTTGTAATTATTTCGATATTTCTATTAAGAAGAGGTTCAGATCTTCCATGAAATTCTAATTAAGACTTTACAATTTTTACTGGCTTTAGTCAATTGACCATAAATAATGAGTATATTCATTGTGCTTACCAAAACCCTCCAAATAAGATATATCTTGAAAGCTTTTACATAAATAACTAGCTTTTAAACATTTTTTTCTCTAGCAGCTGCCTGCGTGTGTCATAGTTTCAGAGCCACCCAATCATGGGAACTCATTGCCGAGAAGAATGAATGTCCACTATAAAAGTCGCGAATGAATATGCTCAAGATTGATTGAGAAAAATTCTACAAAAAGTAAACTCTTGAAAACAAGCTTCACTTATATATTTTGGGGTCTGATGTCTGCGTACTTTAATTTTTTTGATGATTAAGTCAAGATCAGAATGTGTAGAGGCTAAATCACTACAAATATACAAAACCTCGTAGCAAATACACAATGGAAAACTTTCTAAGGTAGTCTAACTGCTAGTAAGTGATTAAGTGGGCTATTCTAATGGAAAAATTGTCAAAACCGGTACATGAGGATGACGATAAGGATTAGAAATGATACAGCTCCCTTAGACCCTTCACAGTCCTAGCCGGCAGTAGTCAAGTGGTCGACTTGCCAAAGGATGACTCCTGAAGATCAGGATCCAAGTTCGTTGGGCCGCGCTTGTGCAAATTGAGGAAATTATCGTTTGCAAATTGTTGCTGGATTCTCCTGAGACCGAGAATGATCACCAGAGAGGTGTCGTTGAAGGGCAAAATAAACAGCGGCAGGTGAGAATAGAATTGAGCTGTGCAGTGTGTTTAGCAAGACTGTTGCTGGCACGCGTCAAAACCGAAAGTGTGCTTGTGTGTTATATTTGAGTTTAAACAAAATTGGTTTTTGATAAGTTTAAACAACGCATAAGTTGAGCCAAGAGCCCACAGAACCCCCCCACCAGAGCGTTGGTGGGTTACAAACGCTCGACAAAAGAGGATGTATAAAAAGTTTAAACAACAAAGTCTCGCAAGTTGGTAGGAAAACGAACATGTCTACCAGAACGAGTGGAAGGTGTGGAAGGAGTGGGAGGGGGGTGCGAGGGGTGGGGAATGTGGCGGTGGGCTGGGGCAGCAGGTGGAGTGCAGGGCGAATGTGCCGTGGAAGTGGACGGACCAGGTGATGGTGTCGTGCACTCAACGTAGGCCAGCTTCAGTCTGTCGATGGAGACCGTATCAGTAGCATCAGCCTTTTGGATGACGAAATATTTGCCCTTCCGTTCAAGCACTTTGAAGGGACCATCGTATGGTGGGCAAAGGGGCCTACGAACTGCGTCGTGCCGGATAAACACGAATGGGGTTGTGTGCAAGTCGTCGTGCACGAAAACGCGTCGAGGTTTCGCGCGTGTGGAGGTTGGGCGCAGTGCAGCCATGCGTCGCTGCAGCTGTCGCACGAAGTTGTTAGTGGCGTCAGGGGTGACGGAGGAAGACTGCACGAGCTCACCAGGTAAAGGGAGGGATGTGCCGCAAACGAGATCAGCGGCAGTGCATTGAATGTCTTCCTTAACAGTCGAGCGAATGCCGAGGAGGACGAACGGCAGGTTATCGCTCCAGTTGTGCGAGGCAGGTTGAGACATCAGCGCGGACTTCAACTGACGAGGAAGGCGTTTCACGAGGCCGTTTGATGCTGGGTGATAGGCAGTGGTGGTGATATGCGAGCACCCGAGCAGTTTGGTGAACTCACGGAAGAGTGCAGATGTAAACTGACTTCCGCGGTCAGTGGTGAGTGTAGCTGGAACACCGAAGTTGGCTATCCAGTGCGTAAGGAAAACCATGGCAATATTCTTTCCCGAGGTATCCGAGCTGGGAACGGCGATGGACCATCGTGTGAAACGATCAACAGCGGTCAGAATGTTCGTGAAACCGCGAGATAGGTGTAACGGTCCGACTAAATCCATGTGGACCTGTTGAAAACGGGCGTCGGAAACCGCGAACGTGCTGGGAGGTGAAACGGTGTGTCGTTGGACCTCAGTCTTTTGACTGCCTGGTCCAGGTAGCAATGTCGGTGATCATCTTTGGCCAGACGAAACGGGCTGCGATGAGTTTGCGGCCGGCACGAACACCGGGGTGGGATAGCGAGTGGAAGTTGTCGAAAAAAACCTTCCGGTAGAATTGGGGTACTACAGGACGAGGGGAACCTGTAGAAAAATCACACACGATAGAGCCTGGTGCCGCGGGGAAGGGAGCCTCACGCAGCTGAAGCGCAGAAGACTCAAGCATTTCAATGATGGAGTGATTAAGCGCCTGCGCTTCCGCAAGCTTCGCCAGGTCTAACGTGGTGATAAGAGCGTTGACCTCTGGACGGGACAAGGCATCAGCAACGACATTCTCATTACCGTGGACATAGCGTATGTCTGAGGTGAATTGAGAGATGTAGTCAAGGTGGCGTACTTCACGTGGCGAATATCAATCTGGCTTAGCTTTGAGGGCGTAAGTGTTAGGATGGTGATCCGTGTGGACCTGGAAATCTCTCCCCTCGAGCAGGTGGCGAAAATGTCAGATGGCTAGCTAAATGGCAAGAAGTTCACGCGAAAAAGTAATATAGCGAGTCTGCGCCGGCTGAAGCTTCTGGGAGAAGAAGGCTAGCGGCTGCAACTGTCCGTGGACCTGTTGCTGCAGAACTGCGCCGACGGCAATTTTTGAGGCATCGGTGGTCAGAATAAGCTGTGTATCAGCATCGGTGCTCAGCTGATGAAGCAGGGTGACATCCGCGAATGCTTTCTTGGCTGCCTCGAATGCTTCAAGAGCACTGGGTGAAAGTTGAAGCGACTTGGTCTTTGACTTCAAAAGATCCGCCAAAGGTGCCAGGGTGGCGCCGCAATTTGGTATGAAACGCCGGTAGTAGTTGATTAGGCTGATGAAACGGCGGAGCTGAGTTATGGACTTTGGAGCTGGAAAAGACAACACGCTTTGCACTTTCTCTGGAGGGGTGTGATCCCATGTTGGTCAAGATGATGGCCAAGAAAATCCAGAGAAGTGACGTCAAAAAGACACTTATCGACGTTTAGCTGTAGACCATTTTGCTGAAAATGCTCGAAAACTTGGCGTAGGTGTTCAACGTGTTCCTCTGGTGACGAGCTTGCGACAAGGATGACGTCGATGTACACGAACGTGAAGGAGAGACCGCGTAAAATGTCATCGACAAAACGCTGAAACGTTTGGGCCGCATTCCTCAAATCGAAAGGCATGCGAAGGAATTCAAACAGGCCGAATGGGGTCGTGACGGCGGTTTGATGGATGTTCTCATCCGCGACCGGTATTTGGTGATACGCTCGCACGAGGTCAATCTTGGAATAAATCGTCTTTCCAGCCAACATGTGGGAAAAGTCATGAATATGGGGAATCGGGTACCGGTCTGAGACTGTACCTCGATTGAGAGCGCGATAATCACCGCATGGCCGCCAATCATCGGATGACTTTTTGGGAACCATGTGCAGTGGTGAAGCCCATGAAATGGACGAAGGACGGATAATCCCCAAATTCAACATGTGCTCGAATTCATTCTTTGCGATTTGCAGCTTCTCAGGATGAAGCCTCCGCGGATGAGCGTTGACCGGTATGCCGGTGGTAGTGACATGGTGGCGAACGGCGTGTTAACCTGCTCCGTAAACTGACAGGGCTTCGAAAGGGAAACATAATCCCTCAAGATGTCAGAAAATGGCGGCTTGGTACGGCCAAGTGGATGCCAAAGGAAGGCTCACGCGAGACTACCCCGACAGTAAACAGCTGAGGGGTAGGATCTAGCAACTTCTGATGTTTAAGGTAAACTGTGAGGCCGAAGTGTGACAGGAAATCCGCTCCAATGATAGGCGACTGGACGTCGGCCTGGATGAAGACATAATGGAAGCGGCGACGAAGCCCGAGGTCTATAGTCAGGGACCGTTGACCGAACGTGGTGATAGAAGTGTTGTTCGCAGCCCGCAGTGTAATCTGCGATGGCTGGAGATGATGATGACGAGGGGCGGTAAAACGCTAACTTCTGCGCCTGTATCGATCAAGAAACAGAACCCTGTGGACTTTTCGGTCACGTAAAACAGGCGACTGTGTCGCGAGTGGCCAGCACCAGTCATCGCCATTACTGGCTGGCGGCGCCGTTTCCCGAACGTGAACGCCTAGTATAAGATCAAGGACGGACGCATTTAATAGAATCCGGGCCGAATGTTCGGTGGTACCAACATACCTTGTCGTCTGCACGCTCTTTTGAGTAAGAACGATTGCGGCTTGAATATAGACGACCGGTTTGAAGCCGGTTGAGTGTGGATCATATCGTGCTCACTTGAGAGCACAATAACCTGACAGTATCTTTAAGATCTTGTAGGTTGTCATCTCTATTGTCTGTAAAGTCTTGAATCGTTTGAGAGGGTGAAGTAGACCACGGGGATGAGGTACCAAGCGATTTAGTGGACTTTCGCTGTGTATGGCTGTCAGGTTTACGGTCGGATTGTGAGGCCGAAACATGCGAGACGGCATGCTGAGGTACTGAGGTCGAGGCTTGATTTACAGCGTACAAAATAGTACCGGGATAACATTGATGGATGCCGTCTGCGTGATTCGCGAGTTTGGTCAGCGGAACATCGTCGTCAAGCGGGGCGAGTACCTGTTGCATTGGATGGAGTAATTTATCCATCCAAATGCGACGGAAAATAGAATCATGTAAGGTGCGACCAGCAAGCAGGTGACGCATGTGGCGCATTAGAGCAGAGGGGGTTTGGTCGCCAAGCTCGACGCTGTTGAGGAGTTGGCGAAGCTTGCTGTCGGCAGATTGTGCCGTACGCTCTAGAATAGCCTTTTTAAGCTAGAGTAGGGCTTGACTTTGGGGATAGGATCAAGGAGATCCTGAACGGTGAAAGCGATGTCGAACGTTAAGTACTGCACGACGTACGCGTAACGCGTACGCTTGCCAGTAATCTTAAGTTAGGCAAAAACAGCCTTGATCTGTTTGAACCAAACCGTCGGGTCACGCACTTCGTACGGTGGGAGCTTTAGAATTTAGAATTTATATTTTTCAGCGCCGGTACGGCACTATCTATACAAAGTTAATTTCGAAAAAATAAAAATTCAAAAAATAATTTGACAATATCTGCAAGTAGACGTAGAAAGTCGTCGTAATGTCAGCAGAAATTGTCCTTTTGGGGCAACATTAAGCAATGTCTTGCAGGTAATTTTAAACTAAAAAGGAAAACTTATGGCAGTTAAAAAACTCTTACAGTGAAAATGGAGACAGTGTTCAACGGGCCTCCATGTTCAAAAAGTGTGCAAGAAAAAAAGACTGCTTAGGATGATAGTAGTAGGAAAATAGTAGTAGAGCAGAAATAGGTGTGGGTGGTCTGATGAAGGTGAGTATTCAACGAAACTGCAGCATTTTAGACTGAGTACTTCCGCGTGGCTTCGTTTGATTCAGCGGTGGTTAATGGAAACATCTAGGTTCTCGGGGGATACGAGGCAGAGAGAATAGTTTCAAGCGGATCTCCTAAATTCCCAATGGTCCTTTCTCGGGGTTATGGAGAAAGCTGCTCGGAAAAGATGAGGAGAATATAAGGTTAATAGAAGCAGTGTTAAGATAAATGTGCAGCTTAATGGATATCTAAAAAGCCTGAGGCTCGTCCTGATCAGGTGGTATACACGAGTTGTTAGAACCAGCATCATCTTCGTTGCAATCGTGAAATTGGTGGTATTCGTCGCCCATGTTGAAAAACGTATGAACGGCAGAGTCAAACGCGAAAAACAGGTGGATGGAATAAATAATAAGACGTGGATGATAATAGAAACGGGGACACAAAATTTGTAGAGACTATATCACTACAAATATACAAAACCTCGTAGCAAATACACAATGGAAAACTTTCTAAGGTAGTCTAACTGCTAGTAAGTGATTAAGTAGACTGTTCTAATGGAAAAATTGTCAAAACCGGTACATGAGGATGACGATAAGGATTAGAAATGATACAGCTCCCTTAGACCCTTCACGGTCCTAGCCGGCAGTAGTCAAGTGGTCGACTTGCCAAAGGATGACTCCTGAAGATCAGGATCCAAGTTCGTTGGGCCGCGCTTGTGCAAATTGAGGAAATTATCGTTTGCAAATTGTTGCTGGATTCTCCTGAGACCGAGAATGATCACCAGAGAGGTGTCGTTGAAGGGCAAAATAAACAGCGGCAGGTGAGAATAGAATTGAGCTGTGCAGTGTGTTTAGCAAGACTGTTGCTGGCACGCGTCAAAACCGAAAGTGTGCTTGTGTGTTATATTTGAGTTCAAACAAAATTGGTTTTTGATAAGTTTAAACAACGCATAAGTTGAGCCAAGAGCCCATTAATGGGATATTTTGGCCAGTTTATTGATTCCCCTAAAATAATGGGAAAAATCTTCCATTTTAAATGAAAAAAACTTACCCTTTTTTAAAAATCGGAACAGTTTTTAGTATATTTGGTGACTAATAGGCTCAGCTCTACAATAATAAATAAAAAGCAGAGTAGCAATAAAATCAACGTGGATTTTTGAGAAAACTGTGTCAAAGTATCCCGTGAAAACACACTCAAATGTGTGCTATCTTAACTGTCTTCAACTTTTTCTTGGTTTTACAATCGAGTTAATTTCTCTATACTAATAAAGTGCTCATTCGCATACATTGCCTGCAACCCTTTAAATATACAATAAATATTCTTATTAAGGCTATAGCAAGAAACAGGTTTCAACATTTATTACGCAGGTGTATGACACAAAACTTTGCAGATTTGCAAAATATAATTTTTGAAACTTATTTCGCCTTTCTTTTTCCAAAAATAATGCATAACCTTACAATAACACTTACCTCAATTGGAAGGAGGAAAAACAAAATTTTCCGTTTTGCGAACAGATATAACTAAAAAGTTCCTGCTCTTCATGAGTGTTCTTTTAAAGTGCAAAATGCTCTAACAAGAAGTTATTTTCCGCAAAGTCTAATAGCATGGGAAATTTCTCGGATATCAACAAACGCTGAATTTCACTCATTTTCGCCTATATTTTCTCCCAGTATATTAATCTGAACGGAATAAAATTCTATTAAACATAATTTTGCGCATCACGTCAACCCAATGGACTTAATAATTAACCTCAAATGTGTCTTTAGTGCCCCAACCTCCAACCTTTCATCAGATATATAATCCACTGTACATAACCCTTATATGTGACCCCTGTTTACATTTAATGCAAGTAGAGTGTACTCTTAAGGCAAGAAAGTCCTAAAAAAATTCCGTGTTTTACACTGCAGCCTTTTTAATATCCAGGTTCACTTAATAAAGGCCACTTGATGAGACTTTTTATTATACTATTTGAGGTGGAAGTTTAGCTGGCGATACGCTAATTTGCGCAGTCAAATTTTGAATATCTCCTTCTTCCGCGTGTTAAAATTCTTTGGACTGTTGGTATATTGTTTGCGTAGATCTTAAGCATATTATGGAAGTCTCAGTGTGGGATTCTATCCAGCGCAAGTGATTCAGCAGGCTTCATTGGGAGTTTGTTTGACACAAGTTTGGCCGGCAGAACGGAAACATGCTCAGTGGACCCAGAGACGGTTTTGGACGCATATCAGCATAACTGTGTTAATATTTTATTAAAAGAGAAGCATTTATTAAATATTAAATATTGAATATATATTATTATATTAAATAAATATAAATAAATATAAATAAATATATTTTGAAATTTACCAAGTCTCTTGTTTACATATTTTTCGTTGCATATAAGTTTTAATAGGCTAACGGAATAAAGGTAGGTGGTACATTAGCTGTGCATTCGGATGTCGGTGCTTTCGGTAAATGACTTTTCGTTTGCAAGTAAGACTATTTTTGTGATTTTTTGCTTAATATCTGAGGTTGCAAATGTGTCTTATATAAAAAATATTATACTATAAATAATTATTTTTAATATTGATAACAATGTGATCAATATAATAGGACTCTAATAGCAATGTTCCGAAACCAAAGGATAGAATGGTTCCAGTGGGGCCAAAGGTCCCACTTTGGTTTAACTGCGCCGTGATTGCGTATATGGGCGGTATTCCGTGCGCTGACTGGGGGAGGTTACAAGCCATATTCTAAATCGATGGTGGAATACACACGCAAGAACCCCCTTGCCCCCACGCCTCCTACGTTTGCTCCATCCCCCTCCTCAAATACGGCATCTGGATCGATGTCTTACTTTGGCATCTTTTGCCGGCGTATGCCTAGGGCAAAAAACCCGTGTTCAGATCACACTAAATGCGTTAAAACAGGGGGGTCTGGGGGTAGAGGGGTAGAGGGGTGACTACGTGCATCAAGTGCACTCTGAGAAGGCATTGTATGATGTGGACGCGGGTTTTTCGCCCTAGGCATACGCCGGCAAAAGTTACCAAGGCAAGACATCGATCCAGGCACCGTATTTGGGGAGGGAGGATGGAGCACACGTAGGAGGCGTGCGTGCGCGTTGTGTTTTTCTCAGGTGGAGGGGGAGGGGGGGTTCTTGCGTGTGTATTCCACCATCGATTTCGTGATGGCTTGTAACCTCCCCCAGTCAGCGCACGGAATACCGCCCATATACGCAATCACGGCGTAGTAGGACCAAAGTGGGACCTTTGGTCCCACTGAAACCATTCTATCCTTTGGTTCCGGAACATTGCTGTAAGGGTTATTCCCCGATAGCAAGCGAGTAGCGTAGTCACGTTTTATAAGCAGGTGCAGAGTGTTTGCATTACGCAGTACGTTGGTTGGTGTTGGTGTTGTAATGAGACAAAATTTCTTTAAAAATTTCACCGAGAGCTTTACCTTGATTCATCTAAATGGTCTCAAATACAATTGTATTTAACCTTGAAGTTAATTTGTTAGGCACAACTACGCTTTTGACTGTCTGCAATAGTCTTCAGTGTGATTTGTTCTTAATTCCGTTAGCAGCTGAGGAATATACTGAGGATAAGGTGTAATATTTTTATGAAAAATAGCCCAATACCTGTATTATCAGCACGTAACCCATCATTTGAAATACTGCTTCCGAAAAGAACTTGTTTCCTTACAAAGCACCGATTAACTATTTTGATATCCGTGGGCAGAATCCTCACTTTTATGTTTGTAATGAATCCCGAAACTTCCCTGTAGAGTCCTGTAGAGCCCTTTCTCGATTTATCATTCTAGTCAACGTTATTATCTAGTTCGTTTCATCTTCTATCTTAATTCTGTATACACTAATCTGCACCACGATCTATTTAAACTTCTGATTTGAATGCCAGAGATTAGGCGCTGCTGACCGATGACCAATTTTCAGATGCTTCGAAGTTATTTGCCTCAAGCCCATCGCGCCTATTACATTAAAACAAATGCGATACGCATTTCATATTTAGATTTTAACGTAAAAATAATTTTCGTCCGTTATTCTTTCTGAACTAATAGTTTGAAAAAAAATGCGGGTCTAGTATTCATTTTATGGGATTTCAGAGCAGCTCTGCTTTTGGCGAATGTATTTTTCAACAGTCATTCTGTCTAGGTTTACGACCTGGTCGACCCCAATGACCGTTTATCTTAACAGGTTGCTTGCCGGTTCTTTGATGCTGACTATAGAGACTGAAGTAGTTTAATACGTTTAGTTGTTGTGAGTTGCTTGATTCTCGAACTGATTATCGTGCGTTAACAGGCTGCGCTTATAAACTAAATCAGTGTAAATAAAGGTCCTACTTTGAGGAGATCCTCCTTACCATCTCTAAAATTTTCCTCGACGTTGTTATTATCGTTGTAAAATTTGTGGAACCCGTAAGCACCTGGTTTTGGTAAATTTTCTAATACTTACGCACTTTTATTTCAGAATAACAAATATTTTTTCAAGAACTCTACTATCCAATGTGACTACTTCGAGCGAAGATGGAGCCACAAAACTTAACTGATTTTCTACTTACGGAAATAGGGACAAGACGTTCGCTTTTGTCTGGTAGGGTGCCCTTAATTTTATATTTTCAAATTATTGTGGTTTAGTATTATCAAATTTGTCTTGTTTTCTTATTTTTTTTATGCGGAGTTCCGCTTTTACTTTACGAGTAAAACCAGCTTATTAATATATTTCACCTCTCCATTTGTTATATTTAGAACTGTCTTGCTTGCATTGTGAACGAGTTTTTCCTTTCACACGTCGTTGCAAGAAGTGTAATGAACAACTTAATCATTAATAATTCCTCGGTATCTCACCGACCAGGCTTGTGTAGGAAACGTACCCATTACGTTTCCCTTTGAAGCTCCCTTCTAGTATTCTGGCAGGTAGTTGCGTAGCAACAGGATCGGCGAAGTGGGTGGCAGGACACACGATCTAAGGTGCCCGATGTCAACCTAGTCCTCGGTTAAAACTCCAAATCACGTAGGGCCTGTGGTTGGAGTAGGTGTAGATGATAAAGACAATATTGCTTCTAAATTGTTGTTTGTCTATCTCCGCGTGGTCGCTTGTCAGTGTGGCAAATTTAGATGTCAAACAAAAGCAGAACAAAATCAACTGACGTGCCACAGTCACACATCTTCAAGTCCTCCGGAGTACAAAGTTTGTCCACAGTAATAAGTGTTCTTAATCTCCGTGCATAATTTGCTTACCCAGCCATTATTGGCCACAGGACAATATTTGTTTTGACTTCTCGGTTGCATACAGAGTTCCGCCAACAGAAAACGGGACAAGCGGACCGCATTCATTCGTTGCAGTCAGTTTTCAACCATGTGCAGCCTCAGCTTGAAAATGCTTCCACTATATGACAATGAAGACGCAACAATCAAAAAATAAAAGGCCACCTGGATACACCGGTTTCTGACTTTTTCGCAGACATCGTTCGGTCTGACTTTTTGCCGATGTACTCCATTAGATGACTATCCGCAAAGCTGTATTCACGTATCTAAAACGAGAAATGCATTAGCTTATTGTGGCAAAATAGTTATAAGTATGAAGGGAGACCTATCCTCAAATAAAAAAACGGATTTGGCTTATCAGATCAGAATTCTGCACGTGTCTCTGACTGGGGATAAGACTGCAATATATAGTCATAGCGATTTTCCATCTGCCTATAACACATTGCGTTCCTTAAATCGTATTCTTTCAGAGGACTCAGGAACGCTCGGCTTGGACGCCCATGACCAAGGTGCCTTCTGGTCAGACTTATTTTCCAGAGCTTTCCTAGACTCTGGCCGGTTTTCGTCTTCCAAATTTACGACTCACGATGATCTCCTCTTTTTTGTTAATAAAACTGCCAGAAAAGACACCAAGGTTTGTGTTGCATTACACTTTTCTCTCTACTTCTTTTTATGTGGTGCCATAATTTATACAGCCTTTGTAACTTATTTCCAAGTATCGACAATCCTTTATTCTATAATTGTCCCAGCCCGAATAAAGCTGATGCCTTTTCAATGCTTGTAAGTAGATGGCTGCTCTTCTATTCAGCTAGGCATCTGTCCAGTCGCTCCTTCTTAAATTATTCCAGTTACTGTACTCAAGAGATTTGTTGCACACTCTCATGTATATTTTCATTGATCTACCATCCTAAGTTTTTGGTTCATTTACCTTCGCTGTACATGGTGTGTCAAAAACTACAGAAACAGTTAGGTATGATTCTGACTAATTGGATTTCTTAAAACAGTCTTGGTAGATTTCGAAGGCTTCAAGTTCCGTTTTTAAGTGCGAATTTCTTATCCGTTGTCTTCTCTTTTTATGGAAACGAACACATTATTCTACGTCGATTTTGACGTAATGTTTTAATTAACGTAAGTACGAAACCTTAGCGCTCCAGCTACATGCCACGTTTGACTGCACATCAAATGATGGGACGACTTATTAAAAAATGTTGGTTGACACAAGTTGTTTATTCTTTTTTCGTCAATTATTCAAAATTCTTGAGGACAGCAGCTGTACACTTATGTGTTTATTAGACTTGTGCGCCATCTCGTTGACTTTAGGTGGGAGTTCTCCCGTCAAAACGCTAATTTAAAATGAATAGAGAAATAGCCATTGTGAACGCAGTTTTTCTTATATCGAATGTTTGGCGTTGAATTCAGCCACAACTTCAGGTCTTCCGGCGCAGTAGTCCTAATCTACCTGGACCAGCGGACTCACGCATACAATGGGAGCACACCGTCTACCTCAACCTCATTTTGCAATGCGTAAGTTGTCGTGCCTTTAGTTGTTTTCCTATGCAAAGTGTATTTTGTCGGAAAAATAATTGTATTCACATTTAGCCTAACTCTTCCACGGCTGTCTGTCTTTTTTAATCACATCAGCTGGCTAGTCCACTGAAAGCCTACCGGCAGAGCGTGTCAGTTTGAATGCCCTGTCAGTTAACAGAATTTTCAGGATTTTGCATGATCGCACGGTTTTCCCATCATCGAAGTCCAAATAAATTCTATTAGAGGGGTATAGGATGGGCAACGACGCACGAGCAATGCTTGCTACTGGTTCCGATATGCTCCGCTGAAGCCTTGAAACAACTGAATGTTTCATCCTAGCCGTCTCTAGCTTTCTTGTCTATCCGGCAGTATCTGACCTTCAGTCCTTCTGGCTGTCTTTTGAGCTTCCATACCTGTTGGGCTGAACGAGCAAGTGATTTGCGTTTTCTCACAGGAAAGTGTACGAAAATGTAACATTTTCCCTTCACCGCGATCGAGGCCGAATTTCTTCTTTCGTGCAAACTGCGGCGTGTATGCTATCTCAACACGTTACTTACTGTATATTAGTAGTCTTTATTGTCATACTGCTTTTGATCGTGGCGTAAAGCGAGGCCTTGTCTGCGTTATTCTTAAAAGTTGTTCGTCTGTTAAACTGTTTTAAGACCTTATTGAAGTCTTCAAGGACAAATTAAGTGTGCTGATCCCTACTGTCAATTAAAATCCCTAACCTGCCATAACCTTGCTATTTTTGACTCCTCTTAGTTGTGTTTTCTGTTTGTTATCCCGGAATAAACGATAGGTGGCAGTAACTTCGACTTCCGGTGCATTACCCTTCAGTAGATAGGCTTATGTGGTGCTTCAATATTCCCTCTTTCTCTCAGTATTACTTGCCTTCCTCCCCTCCTTCCCCTTTTAAATCCAACCTGACATGTTAACTCGCAGATG
Organism: Ligula intestinalis; assembly: GCA_036362985.1. NCBI lineage: Eukaryota > Metazoa > Platyhelminthes > Cestoda > Diphyllobothriidea > Diphyllobothriidae > Ligula > Ligula intestinalis. The sequence goes on from JAYGXS010000656.1 coordinate 14,116, forward strand.
TCGAAGAATTCGCCGCTGTTGTGCCATGAAAACGCTTCTAGCGCTGGCTATTTTAGGCTAATGCAATGAGTGCAAGAGGTCGCCACCCTCTGGGGTTGGGTATGGCTAGCTGATAATGGCTAATAAGTTAGAAATGGCCATTCCGGTTTCCCTTGTTTTCGTCGGTAATAGATTCCTGACTATAATATGCGCTAGCCGTTGAACGGCTGCTAGCGGTGAGTGCCTATTTACAATTATGAATATATATTTATGTGTGTATATATATCCACTTTCAGTCTGCAGTCTAACTGACCCTTCCTATTTTGGCGACCGTTACTTTAGTACTGTAGCTTCACCTGAGTTTTATATGTACACTGACTATTCTTTTTGATTTTCATGTGACTGCTACGCTTACTGTTTTGTCTTTAGTTTGCTTACGTGCTTACTGTGGGAGTCTGCACCCGATCCGGAGCCAAGGAAATTGAAATTCTTCAAAAGTGCTCGCAGGTAAGTGAGCGCCAGCACTTTCTACTGGCATATGCGTATTCAAATTTCTGGGATGGTCCTCCGTACAAAAGTGAGATACATTTACCTTTTTATATTGTATTTCGGCAAAGAGCTAAAATCTGTTACCACGTTCAAAAACCAACACAGCTTATAAGCCAGAATTGACCATTCCAGTCTGCCTTGTTTTTGCCGGCAATACTATCTGCCTAATGCTACTAGCCGCTACGACTGTTGTCAGGGCCCGCGAAATGAGGTGTGTGTGTATGTCGTAGCCCATAGTTGGATCAGGAATCCCCGCCGGAATCCAAACTGGGAGTAGTTGGGAGAGGGAGAAAAGCCGCGACCTCGACCGGCTTGAGCCACAGGTCCGCGGGAGTGAGGTGGGAGCCTGGCCGAGAACTGCAGGCGAACAGATGACAGCAGTCATGCGGCGAGACGCCGCAGTCGGGACAGCAGTCGGGTATGGATGGGTCGAGCCGGTGCTGGTACTGGCGAAGGAGCATGCAGTAGCCACTGCGTAGCTGCGCCAGGGTACAGCGAGTGACCCTCGGGAGATGTCGGTCCGAGGCCGCAATCGGAGGTGGATAGCCACCCAAAAGGACCGGGGGACGGTAACCTCGTTTCTCCTCGACAACGACTCTCTGGTGGAGACGCTGGAAGCCCGTCTTGGTGGCAGAGCTATCAACAGGTAGATCCGCGAGAGACGAGGCAACAGCTTCCTTGTGGAGTGCTCGAATAGACGGCCGGACGTTGCGGCAGGGCTCGGGAGCGGTGCAACGGTGATGATTGGGATGGCCGGGTTGCGAACAACTCCACAAGAACTGCTGGCTAAGGAGAGTGTTGTGATGGGCGACCGGTAGAACAGAAGCCTCCGCATGAAGATGATCTATAGGCGACATTTTATAGCAACCCGTGATCGTGCGGAGGGCAGCGTTTTGGGCTGACTGGAGGCGGCGGAGGCTGGAAGAGCTCATCGTAGGAGACCAGATTGATGCCGCATAAGTGAGGTGCGGCTTGGCCAGCGCCTTGAAAGCAGTCGACAGAGTCTCTTTCGCGCAGCCCCAGGATGTGCCTGCTAGAGCCTTGAGGACCTTGGTGCAGCGGCTAACTTTGCTTGCGGTCTCCCTGGCATGGTCTGTGAACGTGCAGAGCGGATCAAAACGCACACCAAGGAGTTTGGGCTTGCGGACGAGCGGTAAGGACGCCCCATTGACGGTGATGACCGGGTGACGATTGAACTCCTTCGGATCAAGCGTAAAAACAGTTACGGATGACTTGGCTGCCGAGATCGTCATTCCGCGCTGGGTGAGGAAGTTTTCGACAACAGGCATGAACTCCGTGAGGAGCTGTGCAGCCTGATCGATTTCATGGTGCCGGCAAAAGAACGTAACATCGTCCGCATAGGATACCACTTGCACAGGTGCCCGGGGGAGTGGGAGCTCTCGCATGTAGATGTTAAAGAGCGTCGGGCTGAGCACAGAGCCTTGGGGGACGCTACAGGTCTCCTTATGGGGCTTAGCGAGAGCGCCCCGGAAGAGGAAACGATCGTGACGGCCACGAATGTAAGCCACCAACCATCGGACCAGGCCAGTCGGGACGTTCAACGAGACCAAGTCCTGCAGGAGCTGATCGTGGCGGACGCAGTCAAAGGCTCGTGACAGGTCAATTGAGACTGCCACGGTCCGCGAAGCGGGCTTCTGTTGATTGAAGCCCTCGAGGATAGCGTCGCTGAGCTCGAAAAGCGCCGTTGTAGTTCCACGACCCGATCGGAAACCATGTTGGTGGCAAGATAGTTCCGCCACAGACGTCAGAATTGGGTGGATGAGACGTTCCAGGATCTTCGCCAATGGACTGAGGAGGGCAGTTGGACGATAAGAGGTCGCTAGGCAGGGGTCCTTACCCGCTTTGACCAGGGGGATAATGATCGACTGGCGCCAGCAATCAGGGATGATTGAAGTTCCCAGTGAAAGGTTGAAGAGGGCGGCAAGGTAGGCAGCCACCTTCGGGCCGATGTGGCGCACATGGATAGGCGCCAGAGCATCTGGTGCTAAGGCTTTCGAAGCTCTCATTTTCTTGACGGCGGTGAGGATGGCATCAGCCGAAAAGGAAATGTCTGGGGGCGGGGCTTTATGGAGGAGGCGAAGAAGGGGGCGCTGGCTTTTGGGACTGGGCGCCGAGCGGGGCGAGAACAGCTTTTTCATCTTCGCGGCGATCTTACCGTTTTTGGAAATGAACTTGCCGTCCCCAAAGCTAATAGACTGGTTTGATGTATCAGCCCGGGGTTTGGTCAGGTTGCGTAAAAGCTTCCAAGTGGCAGCTGAGTTGCTGCTGAAATTGCAATCTGAAACTAGTTCATGCCAGCGTTGGCGTTTGCCATCGTTGATAGTCTTAGTGATTAAGCCATTCAGTTCGCCAACGCGCGGGTCACCGGCATCACGCGCTCGTATTTCGTCTCTCTCTCGTTCCAGGCGGGAGGCTTCGGGCGGATAGTTAGGACGGAGAAGGGGAATGCGGCCGTTAAGGATGTGGTGACTTGCTGCTGCCAGGAGTAGTCGACGAAGGGCTCGCTCCGCCGTGTGGACACAGGTGGGAGGCCGTAGGCCATCGATTTTGGCTTCGCATTCTGTCGTGAACGCTACCCAATTGGCTTTCTTGAAATTAATGAAATGCCGGTTGGGGGCCTTGATACGCTCGGCGGCGGTGGCCAATTCGAGCACAATGGGGATGTGGTCGCTACCCAGGCTGATTTCCGTGTTCCACATGGTGGAGGCTACCAGACTGAGACTGGCGAGGGAGACATCGGGCGAGCTGGAGGCGCCGTTGGTCGGGAGCCGCGTTTGGCTGTTCTCGTTGAGAACGGCAAAGGGGGCGTGTTCTATTTCATCAGTCAGAGCTTCTCCTCGGGGGTCGGCTGCCAAGTTAGAGCACCATAGGTCATGGTGAGCGTTGAAGTCACCTAGCACCAGACTGTCTCCAGAAGGTAAGTAGGGAGCGATAGAGGCAGTGAAACCGGGAGGACAACTGGAAGTTGGAGGGATGTACACGTTCACGATGGTTAGCGGCGCCGGGCCAATGTCAAGGGAAATCGCCAGTACTTCCGTGGGATCGGCTCCAAGCAGGGGAAGCTGGTGATGGCAATGGATTTGTCCACCAGGAAGGCCAAACCTCCGCCTTTGTTGCGGCCGCGGTCGCGACGGACAATCGTGTAGTCGGCACAGGAAGGGACCTTAGTGGAGTTAGACCACTTTGTCTCTTGGATAGCCCCTACATCTATGCTGTGCGAGCGCATGAAGGCCATGAGCTTGTCAAGCTTCCCAAGGAGGCCGTTGGCGTTGAATTGTAAGATTTTAAGACCAGGTGGTGAGGCGAGGTCGGACACCAGAGGATTTGGGTTCAGGACTGGACGGGCTGGAGGCATGGAGATCGGTTAGGACCACGGGACAGCTGGGACACGCGAAGGCGGGCGACCAATCGGCAGCCGTGGCGAGGCCACTGCAGCGGAGATGGCACCAGCCATTGCAGGAGCCGCAACGTACAGACCAGTCGCGGCGGCCCAGACGGACTCGGCAGAACGAGCAGTACCAGAGAGGTCCAGGGTTGGCCTCGATTCCGGCGAAAAACACGGATTGGGCGGAGGGGAGAGTTGATCCAACGTAGGGAGATGGGTGTAGCAGACCTTGGCCGCCGGGAGGGCGGGTGGGAACGCGATTCGTAGACGCGTCTGCTGTGGTTCCCGCGAAATGAGGTCTAAGGCAAAGGCGGAGCGGTACAAGTGAGTTCCGTTAGCATCAAAACATTAGACTTAGCTCATTGGTCCGAAAACTGACTTGAATCTTTTCAAATGACCACGTAGAAACCATTTCGTTTTGTCTAACATTGCAGTCAGCCTCTTGTGAAATACCTTAGTCTATATCCTAGGGTTTTTGTGTGTGACATCGAGATTTTTTGTCTAGTTGAACTTACACGTTTACCAAACTGCAGGTTGTTTACGCATCACCCAGCTCTCGTCAGATGGAGTCGAAGGGGACCGAGGAAAAGATTGTCTACCCTCGTGTGGTTTTCCACGTGGATAACTTTGAAGAGGTTCGTTTCTTCTCGTTGCAACAGTTTCCTCATGGGCACTTAGCCTCGGCTGCCGATGATTCGGTGTTTTCTGATCCGCGATTCCTTGTTTTTTTTTGCTGGCTATCCGAATAAAGGTGTTTTCCGATTGCATCCTCCGGGACAGTGAATGCCTCTGCATGGAATTGACTGCCTACAATCGCCTCGGCGTTCTTCAAGGTGTCCTCTTCGAAGCGGTCGTCCGCTACTCCGCTTTGAAGACTACACACGACCTTCAGGTTTATCGCCTTTCACTGTGCGTTGTGTCATCATCTGTTTTGGGTCTTCATTATCACTGTTGCTTGTCTTTATTGTTGGTTGTGTAGATTGTGCCTCTTAGTGTCGTTGTACGCGACTTTTCTGTGCTTCTTATCTCCTAGCCTTCCCCCTTTGATGACGTTTTTCATATTTATAGATACACTAGTGGCTTTTTGGTACCTTCTGCATGCCACACCATGTCGTATATGGTATGCACTGTCATGACTGCTAGGGGCTTTTTTTGGTGTTTTAATTGTGTTGAATCTGCTCTTTTCACTTGCCTTGGTAGTGACACTTACCGCCTCTTTTTTCGCGCTATAGGTCAACGGCGAGCCCCTGTCCACTCGACGTTCTGGCAGTAATACGAATTTGCAATTGCTGGGACTTCGTCAGAGGCCGTCGAACCAGCTCTTTGACCCCGATAGTGGTTCTAGGACGTTCCTTCGGATCTTGGCTGCTCGCTCCGAAGCTTTTGCGGAGGTAGCTATCCACTGCGTTACCGGTACTGCACCTCCACAGTTGGAGGTTTGTGCTCGTCCAGGGATCGCTAAACTGGTTGCCACAATCGGCTGCACGACAAAGAACTCTTATCCTCATGTGGGAGTTGAAAACCTGGTAATTGGCCATAACTGAGGCTTTACACGTACCTTTCCTTTCTTTTTTTCACTGCCAAACCACCCGCAGTTCTAGACTTACTTACTTTTACTTGTAACGGTATTCACCTCGGGCGGGTTGAGCCGGTATCAGTTTTGACGTTGACTGCATCACGAATCACAACTGTCCAGGTGCGTCGATCTTGCGCCTGTTCACACGAGAGTGCCGTCCATTCACGGTTCCACCGGCGTAGGCCGTAGACGCATGGGCCGGAAACGGATGACAGATCCTGCTTGACCGTTGCTGTCCAAGTTTTCAGCTGCCCGCCGCGACGTTTGTGCCAGGTGGGGGGAGGCGTCGCCACAAGCAGGTCACGAATCAGCTCACCGTCATCACGCCGGGACGCATGCCCGAACCACCGAAGTCGTCTTTGAAGCAGGAGTGGAGGGAGAGCGTCTAGATGAAAGCGTCGGTGGAGATCAAAGCAGCGAATTCGGTCGACGCGACGGTGACGAAGAATGCGGCGTAGGCAGTCATTGTCAAACACCTCAAGGCGCCTCATGTCCTCAACACGCATAGGCCATGTCTCTCCACCATAGAGCACGATAGATCGAACCACTGATTGGTAAACACGGGACTTTGTGCGTAGTGATATTTCCCTTCTATTCCATAGAGGAGCGCACAGACGGTAGAAGGCAGATCGGGCACGGTTGACGCGTGATACAACCTCGTCGACACCTTGACCCTTTTCCGTGACCAAAGAGCCCAAGTATCTAAACGAGTCGACCACTTCGAGAGGAGCACCGTCGAGAACAATAAGAGTGACAGATGTAGGGGGCGCACAGGAGAGCATGACTTGGGTCTTAGTGGCGTTTAGGCGTAATCCGATGGATCGGGCATGCTCATTGACCTTGTCCAACGACTGCTGAACTGCAATACAGTTGTCACCAAAGAAGACGACGTCATCAGCATACGCCAAGTCAGTCACCCATTTCGAGCGATCAAACTGCACTCCCGGGAAGTCATCCAGTGCTTTGGTCATGATCCAGTCCACCGCATAGCTAAACAGGGTTGGTGAAAGAGCACAGCCTTGGCGGACGCCCGTCCTGACGCTAAAGGCTTCCGTGTCGCCGTTCTGCGTCCTCACCCGTGTTGAAGTGCCACGATAGTATGCCTGCATGAGATTGAGAAGTTAAGGTGGTAGGCCGTCGGTCCTCATTATGTTCCACAGCGAACTGCGATCAACAGAGTCAAATGCGGCAGCAAAGTCGATGAAGCATAGAACAGTGGTTTGTTGGTGACCCCATCTCAGTTCCAGCACACGGCAGAGATTGAAGATCTGGTCGGTGCAGCTACGACCTGGTCGAAATCCACTCTGGTTTGGGCGGATGCGCTGGTCTCTCGCAGTTTGAAGACGTTTGAGAAGAATAGACGTGAATGTTTTCGCTGCTACATCGATAAGGCTAATGCCTCTGTAATTGCTGCAGGCTCGTCTGTCGCCTTTTTTAAACAAGAGGAGGATCACTGCTTTTCTCTAGTCAGAGGGCACAACTTCACTGTCCCATATCTTGGCATATATTTGTTGTAGCCAGGGCCCAATAACCTCGGGTGCACATTTAAAGAGCTCCGGCGGGAGGTCATCCTCACCAGGCGCCTTGTTGTTGCGTATTCTCAAGAGAATGGAGACAACTTCCTCTACACTGGGTGGCTCTGTGTTGCACTCATACAGATGGTGGGGATCGTCCGCATTGGGCGACAGGTCAGACATCACAGGGGGATCATGGTTAAGGTGGTCACAGAAATGCTCGCGCCATCTCTAACCGGTCATCGATCTTAGTGATGACAGCACCGTTGCGATCCAGTAAAGTCTCGGTGGTGTTCCCCGAACCTCAGCTGGCCTGCTTTAAGAGTCGGTAGAGCTGTGGGTATCACCTCTGGTAGCTGCTCGCTCCGTTTCCGTGGCAAAGTCGCTCCAGTAGGTGTTCCTATCGGCTCGGATGGCCCTTGTCGTTTGATGCCGCAGCTCTCTGTAAGTGCGGGAGCCAGTGCGTCTGGCTCGGCCGGCCTCCTCAACTAACTCAAGCGTGGGCCTAGTGATTCAGTCACGATGTCGCCGCCGGGTTTTGCCCAGATAGTTGTATGCCAGCTCTGACATCGCGGCCTTCATAGACTGCCACGTGGGCTCTGGGTCCGCTCGGGCGTCAGGGTATGGGCAGTCGAAACGGTTCTGGAGTGCTAAGTGGAAGGTGTCGCCAGCAGAGAACTTCAGCTTCGCTACATCGATCCGCTGTGGTCGAGAGGGTCTGTGAATAGCTCTCAAACGCAAGCGAAGGGTTGCCCGCTGTAGGACATGGTCCGATGCATGAGCGTTTCCTGTAT
>JAYGXS010000657.1:0-21912 GCA_036362985.1 Ligula intestinalis
AACTTGTCAGGGTAACCGTTCTCTCGAAATAGGTCCTGGATCTTCGTTAGCTGTTTTATGATAGTATTGTCCAAACATATTTTTCTAGCTTTTTGCATTAAGCAGCAGACTAAATTACGCTTTGCTGGATGGGTACGAAGCTGTGAAAGTTCGTGTACTGTCCGGACTACGTTACATTTCTATAAGTGCACCTTCGGAGTCTTCCATCAGGTCATCTGTTTAAGAGAAAGTTCAAGTACGAAAGCGAACCTGCCATTTCTATCTCCAATGTGAGCTTTATGGAGGGGTGTCCTTGGTTGACCATATTTAAAAGCGAGTATATGTAAGTGTCTGCTGCAGCGATAGCAAACATGTCATCGAAATAGCGACCGCTGTGTTTAAAATCATGCATCTGGTCACTAAGTTGAATCTCCTACAGCTTGCCCAGGAAACATTTGCTAGGAGAGGCCCAAAGGGGAGAGCCCATGGCGATGCCGTCTATCTGTCAATAAAGTGGTTTATAAAAAAGGAACGACTTCAATGATTTTTGGATGTGGATGTAGTTAGGGGCATTCTGGCGTGGTTCCACCAACGACACGAAATTCGGGCCTTCACAGTATATGTTAACATCGTACTGCCGTGTATTATTTGCTACGTTATTTGCCAGCAGCCTCCATCAAGTTCGACTTGACGGTTGAGCCGTTGCCGCTTCCTTAAACATCATCCATTTTTTCACCAGCTGTGGAAGGAAATCGCTTCCTCTCATTAAGTTGGTTTGGAAGATTTGCTTAATTAATGTTGACCCAAGTGTGTTACTCTCTAGGCATTTGGCGGGATTTGAAACAAGCGCCTCTTAGACAGCCACTGCTGAAGGCTAAGCAACAAACGCCAGTTTCACTCTATGAAATTAATCACACTTGGATCGATATAACCCGCTCAATTTTTCACTCATATGAAATCCACCAATATAGGAGCAAGTTGACTACCCAAGCAGGAATTTCTCGTATCATTCCTGAATTAAAATCTTATGAAATCAAGTCAAGTTAAGCAGGGTAACACCTACGTACAGTTCTACGTAATTGACTACAACATATTAGAGAGGGTGAAGTAGATGGATTGACAAAATCATTTAGAAGCTTTTAACATCAAAAACTGGCGTTGATCGTGTGGTAAACCAGGCATTGGTACCGTTTTTCTCGTTTCGATTGAGGCTCTATTAAACGGACACCGTAATCAAAAACAAAACACTATCTCACTTACCCGAGTTTAAGCACCGAACGACGATATTTAAAATCATAGGTGAAATTTCGATCTCAGATGTTCTCATCAGGAATGTCCGAGGAAATATTATTAATGGCAAACAGTTGATTTCGCGTTACGCGAGTTCTTGTCTAGGAAAATATGTTGTTGATAGATATCGTTTTAAGTTTATATACTTTGCTCCAAAGAACGTGTTCCTGCTCAATGGGGAGTCCGTGGACATTAGGCAATCGGCGGATCACATGGTACAGTTTTTCGAAGTATAGCAAGTAAAATATCCACGGTTTTTCTCGATCACTTTCACTGCTTACTTATAGAAGAAAATTACATATCAGCAGATGTGGGGCATTTGGTTCCACTCTCCTGAAGAAAATCGTGAAATGTGTATGCGTCTACAGATTTCCTACATACTACTTTTTGGAGAAATTCCCTTGGAGTTTTAAGAAAATGTTAACAAATGCCACAGAAATGCATTAAAGAAATGGCCGGAAACTTTTACTTTTGACGTCCTTAAAGTGTGCGGTTCCCACAGATACACAAGCAAGCCCTCAATTATTAGTCCTGATTGATGTGCTGATAACAGACAAGCGTAACTATTAACCAAACTTTGCAGAATCAGAAGGTATTTTTATCGAGTTATTATTACTACATGTGGTTCTCAATGAATCTTGTTGACGATAAAGCTGAATTTTGTTTAGAGAGAATGTTGACTTAGGGGTTTTGAGAGAAACAACGGTTGATCGTTTAACCAAAATAAAATGGACGATAACTGTACATTGAAATGCAAATGAAAGTGTGCAAGCATCTTATTAAAAGTGAAAGTGTTGGGATACGAACGCAAGACAGCTCCTTGGCTCTGTTTCATGAACAAGAAATAGAGCAGAAAGCACATGATATTCATTACTTAAGGGTACTTTACAGCAGCTCGTTCCTTAAACATCGCTCGTTTGACCGATATATTGATGTGTTGAACACTGTCGCAATTATTGGAAAAAAACGACAGAATAGAAAATGAGCACTCAAAACGCTGCCAACAATCAAATCGCTGACATATGACGAGTTTGTTTTATCGTTCATGTTAGTTAGAAACGTTAAGGGATTGCATTCTCTTCGATACAGACGCTTCTGTTTAAACGAGTTGGGTCGGGCTGCGTTTCAGCCTGCACCCAAGGGGTTTTAGGCAACACGTTACCTTTACAAGGACCCCTCTTCAAGAGAAGTGGCGCACATAATCTCCATACCTGCCATGTTCTCAAGATTTGATAAATTTTGTTTTCCATATTCGTGACAACTGAAACGCGTGACGGAGAGTGCGCGGCTGACCCACCTGCAAACTGTCAAACTGGGGACGAAAACAATATTGAAGTTCAACAACCCAAAACATTGTTTTCTTCGAGTGCTCCATTGAAGGGTAGTATTGCGAATATGTAGGAAGAGGGGAAGGGAACGTTACACAAATATGCTGCGAGCTGAAGTTTGTTGGCGTTAAAAGAACTTATGCGCAGCAAAATCACCTTGAAGCTTCTCCTTTGGCAAAAAGATCTTTCGTCTTGCAATGCTATGTAACGGACCCTGGGAAGACAAATCTGTCGACTCATCATTTTTCGGCTGGGTGCAAAGTTCCTTATCGGGTACAATAAAGGTGTTAAGCATTCAAATATTGCGGGAAACAAAGGATAATTTTAAACCATTTTAAGGCACACTGCATAGAGCTACAATTAATATTTCGCTTCACCATGTCGAGCAACATGAGGCGTGTGTCCTGCACAATTATAAACAACTTCACAGATCACATAACGTACACATTTTCGTATTTGAACTCCTCTTGAACATCTGGTACTACATTTTAAAACACTTATACATCATGTCCAGAAGGCCACTTCATTGGTAAGCGGCTGCTTACCACTGTTCCTCACGTCTAAGAAGAATGTGAAACACGAATTTTAAAACCCTCTACAATCCCTTGACACCCAGTAAACGAAGCAGTGGATCGATTTTTAAACTGCTGCCTTAATATTTTTGGTGTTGGCAAGATAAGGTAAGGGATTGCGATTTCTGCATTGGAGTGTTTGCCAATCTTAGATGGCGCAAATTCCAGCAGCTCACAAGTAACGACCGGCCTGAATTCAAGAGGACATGTATCTTTGCTTCTGAAGTAGAGGCTCAACCTACATTTATAAATTGACAAAATTGTTGATTAACACGAGGCCATACGCATAAAAGTTATTAACTCAGTATAAGCTTCCTGAATTATATCCCTTCGTTTGTACTGGAAATATTATTAAGGTTTAAATGTTGACACATTAAGAATTTCAGGGAACGCACACTTCCTGTTGTGTCCGGAAGTTAAGTCTAGACCCATTACAGGCACTCACATTGATAATTATAGTTAATAAAAAAACTGTGCCAGATGAAGAGAAGGGGCACCAAGAAGATCACTGCACAAATGATACCTTAGTGGTCCCTTTAAACTCAGCGATGGTGCCCTACTGTCCAAAAAAAGAGAAAGTGCGCACATATTAATTTCAGAAAAAGATTGACTTGTACTTACAGTCCTGCTAGTGCTGCAAGCAAATTTTCCAAAATTGTCAACGTTTAATTTTTTCTCCCATGCCAGCGGAATCACATTTACAAAATGTTTTTATTAATAATAAGCAATACTAGGCATATAAAGTACTTCAAATCACTATAAGAATAAATAAGTGTTGGTTACGAAAAATCAAAGTTTATCGATAATTCCAAGATAGCGAAAACGTCCAAAATAGCTTTCAATTATAACAATAAATTATTTGTTAAAGTACAAAACAGTTACAGCCTGTTAACAAAAGAATTTACGTTTAGGCAAAGTATTTTGTACATCTAGTGATGATAAGAGAAAAAAGTTATTGATTATCGCGGAATAAAGCCTCTCTTTGTTTCGTTATTTTCGCTGAATTCATTAATAAGTTTAATAATTGGCCGTATCTTTGAAGTGAACATCAAACCCTTCAAAATACGATTTAGTTTGAAAGTACTTACCAAAAAAATGAGCTTTTGTATGCTTTATACTGTGCAGATGGCCATGTTGGTCGAAGTGGGAAAAGCTTCAAAACAGCAGACCACATTTTCGAGCATACAACATGGCTGCTAAATACAACACTAATTTGTATACCTAAGATCCATAAAAAGTGTTCAATGATAAATAAACTTTTTAAATAGTGTTTTAATGGTATGGCATGGTATGGCTGTTCAAATTAAGCGTATGTGAAATTTTAAGAATGTTAAAAAACAGACAAATTGTCGGCATTTGACAATTAATATAACTTATCTGAGGAATAACGATAACATTCAACTTGAGATGGAAGAGCATACCTTGCACCGTATAAATGATTATTTATCACTTAAAGGGCTAAATTTGAAAATCAGTAAGAAGCGTTTTACTGCTGAAAAAGCAGGCACATATTTGATCATTTTTTTGAAATAATTATTAACTTACAGTCTGTTCCGTTTCTGAAAAATGCTTGGTTGAACATACGGTTTACCAAAAACTATATTTCTACATTACTTATATTCAATAAGGCCTTTTTAAATGCTATATTTGCGCCAACACATAATAAATTTGTCAAAAAGCAGATCCAGCTGTGCGGTACTAGAAAATGTTATACTTAGAACAATTTTGAAACTGCATTTTCTGCAAAAAAACAATTTAGTGATTTTTTTCCTGTAATTGGCACAAACGTTTTTCGTACTAGAATGGATTATGCTTCCACGTCTTTTCCTATGAATGGAATTCTTCCACAACACAATGCATGTGAGAAAAAAGTTACGTCCTGTCCTTCCTATAAACGTATACATGACTAAGCAAAAATGGGAGCCTGTTTTCACCAATAACTTAAAATAAAAGGACAGTTTTCCAAACCAAAAACGTTGTTATTATTAAGTCCGATTAGTTAATAATGTTTATTATTCTAGATTTACGCCAAACCACCTTGTAAAATTTCGTCCTAATACTTGTTTGTAGTATTCGCAGATATGTATTTATTTGTTCAGTATCTAATGTTGTACACGCAATTGATGTATGAAAAATGGAGGAAATAATGTGAGAAATTGTATTTAATAAAAGCTGTCACGAGTTCGATGCTAAATACGACGCCACTTGGGTCTGGATTTGAACCAGATAATTTCTTACAATCAGGAACAGCTAACATCAGCGAAGATGATATGGTGATTACGATCCCATTGTTATGCTTTTATTCACGCTGCTAAGATAGGCTTTACTTTTAAAGTAGTCCCTGTTTTCCATCGTCAGAATTCCAAAGAAGAGGAGCGTCCAACAAAAGCTATATAATAAATAACATTTCACCATGGAGGACTTAATTTCAGAGATGTGTTGTATTTTCGATGTTTTATATAACACGTTAAATGGAATTAAGTTTATTTTTGAGTAACTTTGAAACAAATAAATTGGCACAGAACCTTCACGAAAGGCGTACAATTAATTGCACATCTGTGAATTGTGATTTTTGACATACATTGAGCAAACTTGTGTTGCCTTTTTGATATACATAAAAAAAGAAAGTTTTATCTATTCTTATAAATGGAGACTTAAACAGTTTTTTGTATTTGCCAGTTGAATTTGCTATCAATATATATTTATATATATATGTGATCAAGCCAGACGAAATTATAATACTTCTTTTCGGATTTCAATTCATAGAGGATTACTTATTATTATTTTACATAGTTTGTTTATGTTATGTGTAAATACCAGTTTACGAAACAATATGAAAGCTCATTTAATGTCGGAACTATTTATCACATAGGTTACATTCAGTACTTTTTTATATATTAATTGATTGCTTTCACCGAGCGCGTTGATATTATACTGAATCTATTTAAGTCAACAAAATCTCCATTAGAATGCACTGTTGCTTTAATAGTGAAAAAATTGTTCAGTTTCAAAGAACGGTCGACTTGTTTTGTTTTGCTATTAAGATGCAATAAACTAAATCTGCGTTTTTTTTCTATATATGAAATAAACATATATCCACTATCGATTAGTCCACGCGTTTGAAGAAAATTTTGTGCATAGGAACATATCCTACTGGAAAAAGGGGAAGTGTCATCCAATCACCATCCAACGGCCTCACGAGTCGATATAAATGGGCAGTCTATATGCTATTCTGTCCGCAACATAGCAATCACCGTGGGCGTCTTCTTTCATGCTGTCCTCCTGCTGTTCGCCATTTTGTTTTACACTAGTAAGTACCCCGCAGCCTTTAAGAAACAATTTCTTCAGCAAGGCTTGTCATAATGTTCTCAAGTAGTCTTTATGGTTTTCATTCTGGCATAGAATAGCTTATGCACATCGAAATTGCTATTTCAATGAATATTGTTCGATGCAATTTCTGCGTGTTCACAGATAGCCACCGTGACATTTTAGCAAGCATTTTAAAACCTTGAGCGCATTAAGTAACACGATCCTACAAATAAATTTTACAGGTTTTTATGGAGTAATTTAATGTTTCCAAACAAAGTTTCGCAATGTATTTATAATCCATAATTCATTCAAACCGATGGTAAACAAAGGCAAACTATCTTAATTTAACCTTCACTCAGAGCATTTTGCCTAAATATAGAGCTTGACATTCAGTTTTTTCTACGATAACCAGTTATTTTTAACCAATTGTGAATATTTAATAGTAGCCACTCGGAAGTTGATGGATACAGATTTCAGAATGTGTGTTTCACTTGCACATAAGCGATAATTCAATTTGCCGGAAAATGCTTTGAGCTTGATACTATTTGCTGGCAAACATGTTCCAAGTTTCCACATTTAAACAAGGCATGATGACGGTCCAAAAAAATGGTCCATAAAGCTAACCGGCAGCATTCATCGAGAAACAAACACCCGATACCGGCAACATAGTAGTCAGAAGTATTTTAATAAAGTACACAATCAAACCTGCATCTTTTATGAAAGAAGGTCCTCCAAGTTTGCGCATTACGTTGCGTGAAAGTTAAGTAGGTCCTTTCTACTTAAATATGTATCGGTTGCTGAACAATCGTAATTATTCAGTAGATAATCTGTTTTTTATTTTTTTTTAAACTTTCATAGAATAAATAATTGACAAAAATACTTGCACATTCCATACCAGTAATTTATTTTTTGGACAATTAGTATCAGCTTTCCATTATATAATCAGTTCCATGATTTTTGTAATTAAATGATAACTGGATTATTCAGTTAGTTATTGGGATACCAAATAGCATATTCTACATACTTCATAACTACAAATCGCTTTTGTTTAGAGTTGTACTGTATGCAGTCTTTCTTGTCCTTTGAACCACATCACCGCTTAGGTTGAAGTGAATGATAAAGCATGCTTTGGGCACTTGTTCTTTTTCATAAAACAGCGGATGTAGAGACTCACCTAGGGGCAGTTTTCCACGACGTCAATTGCGTCTGGCTACTTTTTTTTCCGCAATTTGACAGCCAAACGAGTAAGGCCGAATGCAGAAAAGAAAGATCGTCTCTGGCATTGATAAAAATGAATAAAAATGCGTTTTTTACCACCCTTGCGCCACTTCTAGTTTTGCCCAGATTGTGGCACTGTCATATGCGCAAACTTATCTAGCTTTATACCCAGTACAGTGCAATGAATGTCTTTATAATTAAAAAGGCTCCGTTTATCTTCTGTTTAAAAGCAGCATCCTGAATTAAGTGGAAAAAATTACTCTTGTGGTGGTTATAATTGCAGGTTTTAGTGAATTTTGACAATGATTTGTACATTATCCAGCGTAGATATTATCCTTAATAAACATACGGCCAGAGTTTTTTTCCAATAACCAGTGTGTTAACTGCAATTAAAAAAAGTGTTTACTTATTTTATGTTTGTAAGGAGATCCGTCGGCTTCGCCGGCATATACATCGGAAGATGTGGTTGAATTCGCACATCCACTGCATTTTGCGTGGATATTTTGTGAATAAATAAAAACTTTTGTACACTTTATACAAATGGTGAGACGCGTAACGAATCCACAGCGACTTTTATTTGCGTCCATTTGACATTTATGAAGTGCGGCTTTTATGATGCTTGTACGCATAATGCAAAAATCGTCACTGTAAGCAAAATGTGTTCTGAGCCGTAAAACGTTAGTCTTAAACCTAGTCTTCATTTAGTGTGTTACATATCATTGTACATCGAAATATTTTTTTACCAAAGGACAAACTCAAAATAACGAGCATAGGTTGCCTTCCATTAGCAATGCTACCCCGTCAAAATGCATATGATAGGCGATATGATGGAGAACTTGAATGCATTGATTTCAGCTTCGCGAGAGGCTGATAGTTTTCGTCTCCTTTTTGACTGTTCTAAACTTAAAATTATGCTCAGGGTATCAGACACTCTCTGTTTGGTTATGAAGGTATGCTGATTAAAAATTGCGTGTAAAATTGCATTGGACAGATATTATGCAACGTATTATTCTGAAGATTATGCATCTGCCAACATTCCATACTCGCACAGCGGAACTAAGAGGATTTCGGCTTACGTCTTGGTCAACTGTCATTCAAAACGCGCATCGTGGCAGGTAAATCAGGTGTCTAGGAACTGGTTATAAATATTTAGGCGTTTCAAACATATTTCGCATGGATCGATTTTGCCCGAGGAAGTTTTTTTTTTCCTGAAATTGTGGGTCAACTTAATTAGGCAAACCTGCCAAAACACCCTTAATAATTGAGGGAGCCTAGCAGTTATTTTGGTGTACTGTATGTGATTGTTTAGGTAATCTTGCTTGCACAGTCAGTTTACTGTTTACTTTTGGTGGATTTCATGTGATCGGTTAAGTTGGACGTATAAAATCTATCCCAATTTGGATAATTTCACTGCGAACAGCGCAGCGTTAGCTCCGTAAAGGCCTTCAATACGATACAGATTCGATGCATACCGACGCTGCGAACATATTTTATCGTAATTGGGTCAACCAAAGTCAAACACTTATACAATAATGACTCCACGACAGAAAGAAAATGTTTGTGTGCACCTTTACTTGCAGGAGGGGTCCTAGTAAAGGTAGCCTTTTTGACAAGTGCTACGCATTCAAAGGCTTATCCATAAGGATTGCGATTTCCCAGACTTTTTTTCGTAGGATGATAAGACAAATCTTGAAAAGGCAAGAGTAGTAGGAACAATATCTTGTTTACAGATGATGTAAGGGGGAAGTGTTCACTCAGAATCGCATTTCGTTTGGTAACGAGAGAGCATTGCGTCACCCCAAATGACCGTCAGTGCACTAATTGACTGTGGACCACATAACTGCATTTGACGCATTAATTGATCTCTTACTTGTGCATTCTCTAGACAATTCGTGCAAAACATTTACACTATTTTGAGTCCGTAGGAGACAGACAGGCTATGTGTGCATGAGGTGTCATAGTAAAGGTAGCACCGTACCTAAGTCCCATTCAAAGTGCTATCTGAACCCCACTGTCATCTAATTTGCTTCTGCATCATCTGGAAAACAACTACATACCTTGGCTGAAGGTAGATGAACGAAAACAAGTTTTTGTCATGAGGATCCGATGTAATTGGTCTCAATACATAAGGTCGTCATAATCTGCGCGTCTGTTCTTTATGTTACTTTTGAACATTTGCGAGGGTGCTTCACATATGAAGGCTAATAAGCCCACATACTCCTATGATGACTTGGCCAGCATCATCCTGGCAGGTGGTCACCCATTGGGGACCTCTGACCACCACGTGCACCTTTTTTTAGTTCATAAGCATATTCGATCAGTGTTCGCACATTCCTGAGTGAATATACACCCGATCAGCAGTGACAGCAAATAACAGATGACGAGGCGCTGATGAACTGCAATTCGATGAAGTGCTAATGACCCGTCTGATAGACACCAGTGGTGGACCAACTGCAGTTAAGTGCGTTTGTTTGTGTTGTCCAACCAGCTGGTTTGCAGTGTTATTCTTAATTGATTAAGGCTAAAGAATCCAAACCGTTATATTAAAAGTTACTCCCAGACGCTGTCAAACCACCCGCCTTACTGCTTTTATGATTTTGCCGGAATCGGCATGGCAGGTGGTCACACGTTGTGGACCTCTGACCACAACTTAATCTTTGTTTATTTTGAAAGCCTATATGATCGGTGTTCGCACATTTCTGAGTGATTATATATATGAAAAAACAGAAGAGGTTCTTTGGAAGAATCAAGATGAACTTGTACATTCTTGAGATCGTGATGCGTGCTCTAAATCAGACGAAATAAAGGAAAGTGATGGAAAAGGATTAAAATAGAACAGGTTAAGCGATATATGCATACTGATATGCCTAAAGATTCGGGGTCCAGATATGTAATCGAGTGCATCGTCTCCGAAAGCAGAAAAAGAAGGGGGGCAGGTTCGTGGACCAAATTGTATTAAAAATGACGTTTCAAAAGTACACTTTTTGTCATCGCCAGATTATCGTGCTCACTTTTCGGCTGGCTCTGCTTGAATTCGCTTAGCCGATCTCGTGAAGTAACCACGTTCCCTCCACGTGCGTTTGCCGATGGCTGGCTCCAAGGTGTTTGCTGCTGACCAACGGTTGGTCCGCGTCTTCTTTGTGCCCTTCGCCGCTAAAGTGGTTGCCGCGGCGCCGTCCACCTATCCGCCATATGTTCGATCG
Organism: Ligula intestinalis; assembly: GCA_036362985.1. Classification (NCBI taxonomy): domain Eukaryota; kingdom Metazoa; phylum Platyhelminthes; class Cestoda; order Diphyllobothriidea; family Diphyllobothriidae; genus Ligula; species Ligula intestinalis. The sequence goes on from JAYGXS010000657.1 coordinate 10,900, forward strand.
ATCGGCTGTTGGTTTTTGAGGGCAGCCTTGCCGGCTTCACGTTCGTGTGCGTGAGAAAGCACGCCGTGGTGGTCGCATAATTTCCAGTCGCCGCCGCCACCGTCATCCCGTCATGCGACTTCTGATTACTGCCACTTTCTGCCTCCGTGGCTGTTGGCTGCCGGCTCGGTGAAACTTGTTTCGGTCCGTTCTGAGAAAGTTTGAGCCTTGTTCGGAGCTCTTGGTTGACGGGATTTAAATCGATGGCTCGGTTTATTTTGCCCATTGTGGATAATGTTTCCAGCACAAATCTGGTCATTTGTCATCGGCCCTGCCGACCACCATCGCATTCTTACAGGCGTACTTGTGCTTCAGCTGCCGCACGTGACAATGAGCCAATTACAGCTTGTCGTGGCGATCGATTGCAAGTTGGTTTTCGTGCAATCTTGTGCCCGGGTGTTTACCCATCTTCTCAAAATACCTCGCATCACAATTCTGACATTGTTTGCTGTAGACCACGGCTGATTGTTCGGCTGCTGTCAGCAGATATTTTTTGGTTTCATGATTAGCTGTCTGATTGTGGACCCTACTTTTATGCGCCACGGTGATTCCAAACGTTTCTAAGATTCATTCAGTTGCCTCTGAAACATTCCCTACGTAGGGGATGGCAAACCAGAATTTTGGTTTTTCGTCACTTGCCCGAATAACGTGAGGTTTTTTCAGGCACCTGCGGACGAAGGACTTCAGGTACTCGTTGGCCTTGAAAATGGCGAGTAAGTAATTCATGTCATCCAGCTTCCCACTGTCGTCGCTACAGTGTGTTTGAACACGTCGGAAGAGCTCTTTAACACAGCTCTGTTTGCGGCCGAGAGGGTGGTTATTTGAAAGTGGAGAATGCGCCTAGTGTTGGTTGCGTTACGGTTGACCGTTGTCCTTATCTTCCCGTCTGCCAGTTTTGTAACATGGACGTCAAAGAAGGGCAACTGATTGTTGACTTTGTCTTCTATGGTGAACTTGATGTCGTGAAAGATTGACTTCAGCCATGCCTTGAAAGCTCGCCCACGACTCCTTTTCAGTTTGACGAATGTGTCATCGACGAACCTGGCCCAGAAATCGGGGGTCTGAGCTGCGAACCAGCTGCTATAGCCTCTATAGAAATGCTTCCACAAAGAGTGCTGACAGAGGGGAGCCCATTGGTGTTCCTTTTTTTTGCTCGTAAACCTGGCAGTTAAATGTGAAAAAAATGTCTTCAGACACTGTTCATGCAGCTGAATGATCTGCTCTCGTTTGCGTAAATGCTCGGTATCGTCATATTTCTCATGAAGAGGAGTGTCAATAGTGTTGGTGGCCAGGGTGGGTGAGATTGAAATAAATATAGAGGTCTCATCGAATGACAACATCTACCCATCGTTCTCCACGTCAATTCACTAAATGCGCTTTAATAATTATTCAGCCCATTTCACCGTCCAGGTCGAAGATTTTGGTGTGGAGGCAAAGTCCACTGGGGAAGGCAATACGGGGAAAGTGGAGCTCCGGCATCGTCCTGCTGAGCAACCCCCACCTAAGAAGGCCTTTACCGTAGCCATTTGGCAGTGGAGGCTCAAGAGAGAGCTCAAATGGCAATATGTGGGGACGAGTGGGGCTGACATAATGTTTGATGAACAAGAATCACGTCTCTGGGCTTTTTATTAGTATGTATGTGTGAGTATGCTATTATATTATTTTCATATAATATTGACGCTATTTATAGTGCAAGTCGGTTGTTAAATGAAATTTTCGTTATAATTTCAAGGACGTTGATTGTCTGTGACGGACATTGTCATCAAAACCCATGGTCTGGCCCTTAAGAATGAAATCTCGTACATCTACTTCCATATCATGATCCTGATAATTTCCGCGATAATTTCCATGATTTTTATCTGAAGGTCATATATAAGAAACCACATTAAGAACGCTTGGGGAAACACTGAGGAGCCGAACCCCTCGGCAGAACATGTGTCTGGGCTTAAAGGTAGTATGTCTGTGGAAGTATGGTATTATATTATTGTCATTTTTACCGTATGGCGAGTTCTGCAAGCAACTTGCCTAAGATTGAAAATGTTTGATTATTTATTCCAAACCAGAAACAACACATTTAGAAAACCTATAAGTACTCATCAGAAGAAGAAGGTATATTAAGAGCGTAAAATAAATATGAGAAGAAATAAGTGTTTGTTAAGAAAAATAAAATAATATCGATAATCCACGGGTTCTGGAGATGTAAAAACTGGGTATAAATAAAAACAATTAATTTAAATATGTTGTTCGGTATAAAATAAGCAACCAATTTCTATGCATATAAAAGGAACTTATCTTTCCTCAAAACATTTTGTACAGATGGCTATAAGTGAATAACTAGTTACTAAAAAATTGGAATGAACTATCTAGTCAGTTCGGTCGCTTTTGGCGTCTTCAGTGATAAGTGGATAAATTGAGCTTCTTTTTGACGTTAATATCCTAACCTTAAGAATAATATAAAAATGGACAACATTTACCAAATAAACGAGCTTTTCAATATAAGTCCTTATGCATATGGCGATGTAGACAAGTGTGGAAATGCTCCACAACAGCAATCCCCATTGTCGAGCGTTCAAATTTCTACTTGATACCACGAATATTGCTATTTATAAGATTAAAAAAACTTCTTTCATACGTTACCTTTTTTAAAAGTGATTTTGTTGGATATTTAGCTAACAAACTTATGTGAATGTTATTTTTTTCAAAGGGTTTGTCATAATGAAATCAGAGACTTTTGAAAACTTCTTTCATTACCCTGAAGAGAAACAATAACCTTGAACTGTAGATCAAAGTTCACACTTCAGATTTATAAATGATTACATTTTCGCTAAAATTTATGTATTCTAGGATCCGTTTTGGCATACTGATTATTTCTCTGTCTGCTCTGTTTCTCAAAAACACTTGAGCGGAACTATATTTCTACATGATTAACATGAAACAAAGTGTTCTATGAGTTTTCTTCGTGGAAACATATGGACACATTCCTTACGCGCAAGGCCAGCTGCGCTGTATAAGAAAATTTAAATACCACAGCATATTGTTCTGCATGTTATGAAGAAAAACTTCAAAGAATGGCTATGTATAATTTTTAAACCTTCTAACTCTTCTTGGTTTTCGAAAAAAAGATGCAATCTCATAAACTTCGCTTTACTTTAATTTGATTAACTTCGCGCAAACATTCTCTGTTCTGGAAAGGATTATTATTTTACATTCTTTATTAATAAAATAATTGCTACAAAGTAAAATTTATACAAGGAGAAAGATAAGTTTTGTCTTTCCTTATAGCACATGGCATTTCTTTTCCGTAAACTTACTCACGATTAAGCCAAAATGAATATATATTTTACCCGATAGCGTTAATTAAGCTTGCAGTTTTCCCAACCAAAGCTCTTCGGCTTATTACGTCTAATCAGTTGATAAAAATATAACCGGTCTAGGTATACGCCAAAGTAGGCAGGTTAATTTCATCGTGAATAATGTTTGCAGGACACGCCATACTGTATATATAAATGAAATTATACCGGCAAGATAAGCTTACCCCAGGATATCTATTTTGAGCTATTGGAGTTCATCAGCTACGGACAGTGAACCCTAATGAAGCCGCTTACCTTGCCGTCACACGTGCGTTTTGAACTCACGCCTTGCTGGTCAGGGTAAGAAGACCTAACCATTGATTGATCGAATTCAATTTCTTGCCAACTGTTGGTCTGGAGTATACAGTGTTTGTTTGAACACCGAATTATCTGTCAGGCTGGGGTCATACTGGATTGAGGCCTTTTTGACTTGGTTCCATCAATGTTACTTTTCGCAAAGCAACTTACAGTTGATATGTTTCTAGCTTAATGTCCGTAGCACGCATTTTAGTTAATATGTTGCACGCATATTTTCTACACTGAATTCATAACAATATTTTCTCCATTATCTTCTGAATTACTGCTGTTTTAAATATATAACTGATAGTGTATGCTTTTTATTTTTATAGTTCTCCATATCGTGTATTTTTATCTAATAACCTACACTTTTGTGATTTGCCTGTCCTAAAGCCTTTAATGGATTTGACTGTCTTTCCTTTAGGAATTACTTATTTATTATTTAATGATGCTTTGTATATCAAAATATGCCTTCTCTTAATAATTCAGTTTTCTTTTCACCCAGCATACCAACTACAAGATAAAATAATTGCTATGCAGACTCGACGATATTGTGTGAATTTTGGCGAATTGTGTTTATCTTTAGTAGCACGCAGATGCTTTAAAAACCATGGTCTCATAATTTTGGTCATTTTGGCATCTTCAGTGATAAGTGGATTAATTGAGCTTCTGTTTGACGTTAATATCATAACCTGAAAATAAGATAAAAGTGGACAACATTTACCAAATTAACGAGCTTCACGATATAAGTCCTTATGCATATGGCGAAGTAGATAAATGTGGAAATGCTCCATAACAGCAAACTCCATTTTCGAGCGTACAAATGTCTGCAGGATAGCACGAATATTGTCATTCCTAAGATTAACACAAAAACCTTCCATTATAGGTTACCTTTTGAAAAAAACGTTTTTGTTCAAAATTTAGCTTTCAAACTTCTGCGAATGTTATTTTTCTTAAGATTTTGTCACAATGAAATTCGAGACTTTGAAAACATCTTAAATTTTACTGAAAAAAAACGGTTATCTTGAACTGTAGATAAAAGTTCAAACTCCAGCTTTATAAATGATTACTTTTTGCTTAAATAGAAGTATTCCAGGATCCGTTTTGGCCTGCAGTTTATTCGTTTCTCTGAACTGTTTCTTAATAACACATCGAAGGAAATATATGTCTACATGATTAACATGCAACAAAGTTTTCTATTAGTTTTCTTCATGGTAGCATATGGACATTTTTCCTACGCGCAAGGCCATCTGCCCTGAATATTAAAATGATATACCAATGCATATTTTCCGACATTTTTGCAGAAAAACTTCAAAGAATGGCTAAGTATAATTTCAAAATCTTCTCACACTTCTTGGGTTTCGAAAAAAAGCTGCAATTTCATTAATTTCTGCTTCACTCTCATTTGATCAACTTCGCACAAACATTCTCAGTTCTGAAAAGGATTATTATTCAACCTCCTTGACTAATAGGGGGATAGCTCCACAGTACAATGTTTAAAAGGAGAAAAATAAGTTCTGTGTTTCCTTGTTGCAGAGGGCATTACTTTCTGATACACTTGCTTACGATTAAGCCAAAAGAATATGCATTTTACCCGATAGCGTTAGTTAAGCGGGCAGTTTTCCAAACCAAAGCTCGTAGAGTTATAAAGTCTTATCAGTTGATAAAAATAACCTGAAAGTTAATAAAAATCTTACATTATGTTCGAAAATTACGAAGGTAATTGAAAATATTATGAGATTAATATTTCATATGCCATTTACTGCATTTTATAATTTTTTTTGGAAATGGGTTCACTAATGATCAAACATAAACCAACATGAGCATTTTGCATGCAGCACGCACCGTACTGAAAGATAACCTGTTGCTCCGCTGATTACATGCATTTGCCATTTAAATCCTCACGTTCCCATGCGTTATCAAAATAATTCATTTTAGTGTTAAAAAATAATTAATTCACTGTATATTAAATTGCGAATGGATGAAAGGCGCTTTTTGGTTCAAGCATCCTGGTTGCTGCCAAAAACGTATCAAGATTTTAAGGGGACACGGGACAGCGGATGATCAGATAAAATTGAAGCGCGCAAATTCACTGAATGAATATATGCAGACGTTATAATTTCAAGCTCCGAAAGTGCGAAGGGCTGATAAATTAACGGTTGACGTACTGTCGAATTTTAAAAAAAACTTTTATCAGTTTGGAAATCTACTTCCTGTTAACAATTTAATTCAGCTAACTAAAAGCAAGCACCTTAACTGCCGATGTATGGAGGGGGTCGAAGCGCTTAGACAAAAAATAATGATACCGCAGACAAAAGAATGCTATAATCTGATGAGATATCAGTAACGTTTTAAATGCAGATGTGAGGTTGTACTTCCAATACACATACTTTAATTTAAGTGAATCTCTGATACGTGCATCAGCTGAAGATACCCAACTCTACTGTAGCATTTGATCTTGAATCCATGGCTTTGTACCGTAGAGGCCAATGCATTTACAACTACGCTGCAGTCTCACCATCTTGCTCTTTTTGATCAGAACTACAGTGAACAGCAATCAGTAACGGGGATAACCCGTCCTGGTTTGTAATGTCCTTGTGGTGTTAAAATCTTAATTACTTTGGCACGTGGCTAAGAGCGATGCTACTTATTATGGTTTAGTAATATTTTTGTAATTTAAAGACATGGTGCCATCAGGACACGGACGTACAGAAAGGTTAAGGCTGACCTATTAGCCGTTCTATTTTGGGGAGGTTCCAACTCATGACAAGCAGTAGAAATTGCTGCCGAACTGGAGTTTAAAACTCACAATGCGCTAACGCAGAGTTGAGTGTTTAAAAATCGAGTGTGGTGGTCGTCTTTAACGAATTTTAATCCCACACCACACACATTTACCCTCTTGGCTTTTTAAACAGGAAAACAAAGTACCTCGGACCTCTATTACCAAACATCTTTTGGACAGTGGTCACTCTGTCGATCCGAAAAAATATTTCCAAGTTCTTGTTCGAGCACGAACAAACCGGACACTACGCTACATGGAAGCAGCCTACATACGGCGGGAGAAACCCGACCTATGTAAGCAATTAGAACATGTGGCTAACCTATAGCTGCCTTGGGGTCCATATGCCTACATTTAGTCACCTTTTGTTTGTTTTTTGTGTTGTTTTCTCCCCCTAAATTTCCGCCCATCCCGAGTTACGTTGACAATATGAATGTTCGCTTACGCGTAAATTTGACCTTGCTCTTATCGATTTTGTTGATATTCAAATTGTGCTGTAACCCACTTGTTATTCATTCATGCAAAGACGGGCCGCAGCTGACGAGATGTCACGAAATTTATTTGATCGAATAAATTCTGCCATATTTGCTTGCTTTAAAATTCTCCTACTCATTATTTGCCAAAACGGACCTAATGTATTTAAGGTTGTGATAATGCACTTAACGGAAAAAGCTTATACATAACCACCCTGACTTACCTTGGGCATATTGCAACCTCAGCCCCATTAAGCAAAACGGGCTTAGTAGTATCAACGCCAGCTATATATTTTGTAGATGGCTTCAATGAATTTAAGATGCGGATATAGTTGTCAGCATTCTGGCGTGGTTCCACAGACGACACGAAATTTGGGGCTTTACCGTATATGTTACCAGTGTACTGCCATATATTAGTTGCGTCGTAATTTTTCGGTGGCCCCCATTCAGTTCAAAATAATGATTGAGCAGGTGCCACTGCCTTAAAAATCAGTCTCATTCCATGAGCTGCGGCAGTAATAAAACGTTTTCTCGTATTAAGTTGGTTTGGCAGATTTGCTTAAGTAAAGTTGACCCAAGTGTGAAAAACTCTAGGCGTTTAGCGGGATTTGAGCCAGCGCATCTGAGAAAGCCTTTGGTTGAGGCTCATGCTCTACCGCTAAATAACAAACGCCAGCCTCACGCTACGAGTTTAATCACACTTGGTTTGATATTACTCACCCAATTTTTCGCTTATATGTAATCCACCGATACGGGAGCAAGTTGGTTGCCCAAGCAGGATTTCCTCTTATCATTCCTGAATTAAAACTTTCAGTGAAAGCAAGTCAGGTTAAGCAGGGTAACACCTACGTGCCGTTCTACTTAACCGACTTCAGCAGATTAAAGATGGGAAAGTAGATGGATTGACGAAACATTTAACTTCAAAAAAAATGTCGTTGCTCATGTAGAACACCAGGCAGTGGTACCGTAGTTGACGTTTGGATTGAGGCACTATTAACCGGACACCGAAGTCAAAATCAGAACACTATCTCGCAAACCAGTTTTCAAGCACCGAACGACAATATTTAAAGTCATAGGTGACATTTTGATCTCATTTGTTCTCATCAGGCATGTCCGAGGAAATATTATTAATGGCTTACAGTTGATTTCGCGTTACGCGAGTTCTTGTCTAGGTAAATATTTTGTTGATAGAGTTCGTTTTAAGGATATAAACTTTGCTCAAAATAACGTGTCCCTGCTCAATGGGGAGTCCGTGGACATTAGGCAATCGGCGGATCACAGAGTACAGTTTTTCGAAGTATAGCATGTAAAATATCCACGGTTTTTTTCGATCACTTTCACTGCTTACATATAAAAGAAAATTACATGTCAGCAGATCTGGGGCATTTTCGTCCACTCTCCTGAAGATAATCGTGAAGAAATTCCCTTGGAGTTTTAAGCAAAATGTTTACAAATGCCTTAGATATGCATTCAAGAAATGGCCAAATACTTCTCCTTTCTTCGTGCCCAATGCGTGCGGCTCCCAAAGCTACACAAGCAAAACCTCATTTTTTAGTCCAGAATGATGTGTATTTTTACAGAAAAGTGTAACAATTAACCAGCCTTTGCAGAATCGAAAGGCGTTATTATCGACTTATTATTACTTCATGTGCTTCTCCATTAATCTTTTTGAAGATATAGCCGTACTTTACTTTGAAAGGAGGTGGATTTAGCGGTTTTAAGAGGAACAAAACGTGATAGTTTAAACAAAATATCATACACTTAAACTGTACTTTCAAATGCACATGAAAATTCAATCGACATGATACTATTTTGGCAAGCATCTTATTGAAAGTGTTAGTGTTGGAAAACAAACGTAGGGAACCTTTTTGCTTTGTTTTATAAACAGGAAATAAAGCAGAAACCACATGATCTTCATTGCTTAAGGGTACTATACAGCAGCTCGTTCCTTAAACATCGTTCTTTTGATTAGCATATTTATATGTTTAAGGCTGTCTCAATTATTGGAAAAAAAACAGAAAAATATAAAATGAGCAATCGCACCCTGCCAACAATCACATCGCTGACTAATGACGAGTTTGTGTTATCGTTCATGTACGTTAAGAAACGTTTAGGGATTGCTTTCTCTTCAATAAAGAAGCTTCGGTTCAAACAAGTTGGGTTGGGCTTCGTTTCAGCCTGCGCTCAGTGGGTCTTCGGCAAAAGGCTATCTTTACTAGGAGCCCTCTTCCAGGGACGCATAATCTTCCTATCTGCCATGTTCTCAAGATTTGAAAAATTTTGTTTTCCATATTCTAGACAACTGAAGTGCCTGACGGAAAGTGCGCCGCTGACCTACCCGCAAACTGTCAAATTGGACACGAAAACAATATTGAAGTTTAACAAGCCAAACATTTGTCTTCAAGTGCTCCATTGAAGGGTAGTATTGCGTATAGATGGGAAGGGGGAGAAAACGTTACAGACATGCTGCGAGGTGAAGGTTGTTGGAGTTAAACGAACTTTTGCGCAGCAAACTCACCTTGAAACTTCTCCTTTGGCAAAAAATTTTTCCGTCATGCAATGCTATGTAACAGACCCAGGGAAGACTAATCTGTCGACTCACCTTTTTTCGGCTGGGTGCAAGGTAACTTTCGAATACAATTAAAGTGTTAAGCATGCAACTATTGCGTGAAACGAACGATGATTATAAGCCATTTTGGAAGCACATTTCATAGAGCTGCAATTAATAGTTTGCTTCACAATGTCGAGCAACATGAGGCCTATGTCTTTCACAATTATACACAACTTCAAACATCACATAGCGTACACATTTGCGTATTTAAACTCCTCTTGAACACCTGGTTCTAAATTTTTAAAAAAATATACTTCATGCGCTGAAGGTCACCTCATTGCAACCTTAGAGTCATGGGTAATTGAAAGACTACGTGGACAACCACCTAAGGATTCAAGGAGCTATGTAAGATAGGTAGACTACCTCATACCGCCCAGCATATTGTCACTTACAATTGAAATGAACACTTTCTGCAAAATATGGTGAACTTAGAAAGATTCATTTCAATGTAAAAAAATGCTCTCATGAAATGAGGAGCAGACATTGGCGTACAGGACTATTTTGATAGCAAAAGAAAAAAAACTGCTAATGAGGGCGTATGAGAGTTCTAAACTTTTCTTTCAATGGGAAAAAGCTTATAACAGCAGAGGGCGCTTATATCGAAAACGAATGATGATTGTAAGCCATTTAGAAGGCTCATTTCATTGAGCTACAATTAATATTTTGCTTTAAAATGTCGAGCAACATTAGGCCTATATCTTGCACAATAATACACAACTTCGAAGATCACATAGCGCACACATTTTCGTATTTTAACTCCTCTTACCCATACGGTACTACATTTCAAGAAAATAATACTTCATGTCCAGAAGGCCACCTCATTGCAGCCTTAGTGCTGTGCGTAATTGGAAGACTACGTGTACAACCACATAAAGATTATAAGGGTTAGGATGGATAGGTGTACTGCATAATACCTCCCGGTATATTGTCACTTTCAATTATAATTAACACTTTCTGCAAAATATGGTGAACTAAGAAAGATTCATTTCAATGAAAAAAAAACGCTACTATTAAAGTGTGGGCAGAGATTGTTTAAGAGGATTATTGCGATACCAAGAAAAAAAACTGCTGATTTGGGCGTATGAGAGTTCTAAACATTCTTTTTTTCAATCGGAAAAATCTTATAACAGCAGAGGCCGCTTACATCGTTCCCAAACTATCCGACTGGCTACTAGATCAAACAGCAGACGGGTGATACAGAGGAATTCATCACGTACAGCAGGGTCGGAACCGAAAGGATATAATACCGATCAAAATCTCACAAGCATGAGGCCACATCTGCAACCCTGAGATCCGCCAAGTTAACAGACAAGCTGGCAAATACAGAAAAACCGCCGGGATCCTCATCACAGATGGTGAATCCCATAGTCAAGGTTTAAATACGGAGAGTGGACAAAAGGTTTCAATATTTGTAATTAATTGTTGCAAAACGTAAGGGACGAAGCACTGTTTTATGGATCACTG
>JAYGXS010000658.1:0-21886 GCA_036362985.1 Ligula intestinalis
CCGCCATCATCATTCTTAAGTACTGCGACAGGATCCTTGTTTTTTAATCTACTGTTAATATAGCGGAATAGAATTTTGGGCTTTTCTTCGGCCTGTTGGAGGATTCTTGATTCATAGTTTTTCCTGGCCTGGCGAATTGATTTTTTTACTGCATTTCTTTGGCATCGGAATTCCTCGAGGTGTACTGGCGGCCCAGTTTTCCTGAATAACTTCCATTTCCTATTCTTCTTCTTCAGTTGCCTGTTAAGGTCTCTCGTCAACCAGGCAGGACGACTAGTCGTCTTGTGTACCTTGACCGGACAAAAGCGCTTAAGCAGATCTAATGCAACCCTCTTGAGTGATCTCCAATCTTCCTCCGGATCCCCCTTGAGTAGGCAGTCCCAATTCACGGTCGATAGTGCATTCTTCATTGAATTAAAATCTGCCTTCCATATGTTTGGCTGGTCCTCCGTTTTCCTCAGCCGTTGAGTATGGAGTGAGTAATCCCACATAAGCGTCGTATGATCACTCTTACCGAGCGGAGCACTTGAATGAACTTCATCTATGTAGGACGAATCCTTCGTAAAAATGAGATCCAAACAGGTAGCCCGCTGGTTTTCTCGAAATCTGGTTATGCCCTTAACGTTCTGAAATAGAGACAGGTCAAGCGTGAGATCCATTAATTTGGAAGTAAAGGAAGTTGACGCCGCCTCAACTGTCAGGTTGTTCCATTCAATTGCAGGGGCGTTGAAGTCACCAACGATGAGAACCTCCTGGTGGCTAGCAGCTTCCTTCACCAGACCAAGGAGTGAGTCATCGGCTCCACTCAGAATGTTTGGTGGCCGGTAAACGGCCAGGAATTCAAGGTTCTGTGAATTCGCCTTCTTGATCTTTAACCAGATGGACTCATACTCCAGGGCTAGAGTGTGTTCTCTTTCTACAACAGAGATTTCAGTTCTGACATACACGACAACCCCACCTCCTTGTCGGTTTTGGCGGTCTTTGCGGAAAACCTGGTATGCTGGAATCGAAATCTCCGAATCTGCAATTTCTGCTTTAAGCCATGTTTCCGTTATGGCAACTACATCAGGTTTCCGCTCCGAAAGTACTGCCTTGAGTTCATCAATTTTTGAGGGAAGACTTTGGGCATTAGTGTAAAGAAAGCTCAATTTAGACTTATTCACCACTTTATGCAGGCGGTTGCCTCTTGCGTGAGATTGCATGCAGGGGGCTGTCGGTGCTGATGGAGATGGACTGTTTTCTATCCCGACTAGGCTGTTAGTGTTATCGGCTTTCTCCAGAGGAGTGACCTCGGGACATGGACGATCTCCCCGTTCAGAATTCGAAGATTGCTCTCGCCGAGTTCGCATCTCCTGTGGAGTTCTTCTTTTAGCAATCTCCATTTCTCCCGCTCCGCGGGGGAAAAATCCCGCTGAAAAAAAACCGTCGGGTGTGAGTATCTAAGTACTGGTTTCCTGCTTAACAATAGCTGGACCTCAGCCGCACTCTTGAGAACAACCTTCAACGGTCTTGGTTGGCGTTGTTCATCTTTTGAGTCTGTTATACGGCCCATTCGGAATGCCTTTAGAACTTCGACTTTTTCCTCACCCTTTAGGAGGAATTTCAGATATTCTTTAAATAACTTCCTGTCCTCTTCTAATCTTGATTTCGGGGTATCGGAAGTACATTCTGTCATGCCTTTTATGACTATGCAGTTTATACGAGTGGTACTCACCTTCCGACTGTCCTCCCCTTCTGCTTCTCTAGGGTTTGTTAGGACATATTCGCTTCGAGGTTCAGCGCTCCTGTTCGTTTTGGCCTGCGAAGGTGCCCTTTTTGTTTGGCTCGTGCTCAATCTCGGCCTACTTATATTAGCACTTGGGCTTGGTCGGCCTTTTTTGGGAGCCCGAGAGCGCTTCTTCGTTCGCTTGGAAGTCAGTGGGTTGACCGTTTCCCCTGTCCATGGCAGACTACTAACTCCGTCAAGCACCCTGGCTGCCGGATCATTTTTGTGCTTAGACACTTCGGCGAGGGATTTTGCTTCTCCGTAAGTTAGGTTTCCTCGCTCAAGTTCACGCATCGCCGGTTTCTCCTCACGAGGGAGAAATAGAGAAATTTTTTTCAGCTCCTCCATCTCCACTCTAAGACTATTAACTACCTTCTCAAGGTTTGTAAATTTGTTCAAAAGCGTAAAATATGATACGGAGGCTTCATCTTCATGAATTACATCCCTTAAACTTTTACGACTTTTAGTTCGCTTGGCAGGAGGAGATTTCAAAGAATTTCTAGATCGAGCTTCCGTAGTTAGTAAGGGAATTTGGAAACCATCGGAGCATCCTGTGATGGCGAAGTGAGGTAGGCGTTCGACCTCTACGCGGGGGATCCAGGGTTCGAATCCAGGCGGTGCCGTGATTTTTTTCCCTTGTTGCGATGATGTCGGGATTTCGAATGCAGGCACTGGCGAACATTCCTTCCCGTCTTCCAAAGCTGTATAGCACATAGTTTCAATTTTTTCTGTCGCAATCTTTTCACAACAGACCGTTAATGAATCAAATAATACAGTGGATTGCTTTTTGACTGTTAATAACCGATTTTGATTGCTGTCATCCTGTGTCTTCGTGAAGGAGTTGATTAGACGCTCAACTTGGTGTTCGTAAATTGAGTCTACTGAACTCGAGAGACTTTTAGCCCTTTTAGCGGGGGGTGATTTCATCGCGTCAATCTTGCGACTTCTGCCCTCGAAATTTCGACTAGGGGTTTTAAACCAAATTAAATTAGAGTCGGCAGTCGACGCTGGTGGTGTAGTGGTAACGACTGATATCGACGAACGACAGGTTTTGGGTTCGAGTCCCTCTCGCGCCGCAACTTTTACAAGCTGATCTACACGTTTATTTTTGTCTCCCATAATAGATCAGACTGATGATAAACGATATTAAAGCTCTGTGCAATATGTATAAAGCGTTCAACTGTATGAAAAAGGTTATTGAAACGACTCAGCCGTTTGTAGAGAGCTGGAATCCGGGAGAATTGTTGACAGAAGGCAGTGACGGAGATGATGCTCGTTTTGACTAATGTCCTGTCGTGTCTTCTGAGGGTGGAGGTATTGCGAAAGTGAATCCAATAGCTAACAACGAAAGTCCGCCAGAGGGCTAGGTGAACCGAAATCCCGAAAATAATATTCCCCACGAAGGACGAGAAATTGAAACCGCAATTTGAAGCGCGCGCCGTATTAACAACTGGTTTTATTTTTATATTTTAGGCCCAGAGGGCCTAGTCATTGCAAACTTAGTGCTGTGGAAAAATATCTACAAATTTGATAAATTCTGCTCTCCATGAAAAACCACATAGACAGCGGGAGCGTTTCGAAGTGATGGTAGATATATTCATATTCACCAACATATCGTTATTTTAAAATAGTAGTCAACGCATGGTGAACTAAGGAGGAAGCAGTGGAAAAAAACTCCTACCATTTAAGCTGGGGCAGAGTTCAGCGAACCCCCACTTAAATAAAAAACAAAACGTAGGAGAAAAAACTGCTTGAACAAAATTAAAGGGAATGGTTGAGAGGATTGATTGTAGTGCATATGACACAGGACTGTTGATGAGAACGAATGAGGGTTGGAAATGCTTCTTGTAATTGGAGAAATCATATAACAGCAGAGGCTGTCATTCATTATAGTTACACCGCCCGACTGGCTTCATGATCAACCATCAGTGAAGTGAGACCGGAGGAGGCCATCGCGAACAACAGAGTCAGGAAGATGAGGGAACGGCAGAGGTCACCTGATCATCAACGAAACGCCGGAGATGTGACCTAGTAGACTGCGGAGTCTAGCGACGAGCTGGCGAAAATAGCAGAACCGCCACGAGCATGACTAAAGACCATGAAGCCTATCATCAGGGTTTTAAAAAGGAGAATGGAGAAAACTGCAATGATGACTGGACAGAGCGGTGGACGAAACATCGATGCAAATATCACTCAAAGGAGGAAGAAATAGACATGTATGGAAAAAAATTGATATAAACATAACCACCTCAGATACCAGGGGACTCTTTTCAAAGTCCAAAAGTTGTGTGTTTGGGAAGAAGATGGATAACAAGGACTTTATATATTCAGAAGTTAAGTGTTTACATAATTTGACTTCATAAACTGCTAAGTTAGACGGCAGCCTAATTTCGAGGGGAATATTATCCCAGAGGAAGGCATATTTGGAGGCACATACGTGAGAATGGTACAAAGTGGAGCTTAAAGGGGGTGCAATAATCCTGGAGGAATTCCGAGTGGCTAGAGGTCTATCTGCGGGAATGAGAGCGTTGATTCGTGGAAGCTTAGGTGTAGAGTTAACGCGACAGAGGAAGCAGGAACCCGCTTCGAGTCTTCTGACCCAAAGAAATGTCATGTTCGCTAACTGATATCTCTTCGTTTAAGAAAGAGCGGATCGACAAAGAGAAAATATTTTGCGAGTAAATACCCTCTGTACATTTTCAATCTTACTGCCGTCCGAAGCATTCATTAGACCAAAGAGGGGACAGCAGTATTCTAGGATGGGTAGAACATACATGCGATAAAGTTTTAACTTTATTTCCAGCAGGAAGAAATTGTGTGATATAAAACCACATATCTGTGCAGCCTTCGCAGATATTCGATCCGCATGAGGCGACAATGCTAGTTTATTTGTGTAGCTTAGACCTAAGTCTTTTATGGTGGATGGTTCTAAAAGTGGAGTATTTTAAAAGACTAGGAGACGAGCAAGCTGGGCGGGACTGAAACATATGAATTAACATTTGGATTGAGAGAACTCCATCTGCCAAGTAGCACCCCAACGTGAGAGTGTAAGCAGGTCCGCGTTTATTTTATCAACGCATATACTTGCCGTGTCCTTAGAAAATGAGTATATGCATTTAAGGTCATCTGCATCAATGAGATTGTGTGAATTTATGAGAACAGTCAAAATTTCGTTTATGTATAGAATGACCAGTAAAGGACACAAGACAGTGACTTGAAAAACGCCACTCATGATCAGCTGAGACGTGGAGTAACTATTACCTACTAGGAGCTTCTGGCTGCGGCTAGACAAGTAGGAACCAATGAAGTCGAGGAGAGGGGGACGGAGGCCAATGGCTTCCAATTTTACCAGAAGCCGTCTGTGCGGTACCTTGTCAAAGGCTTTGCTCAGGTCAAAGTAGATAACAACCACGGATTGCTGCTCGTTACGAAGGGAAGTGACGTGGTTAAGAAAAGCTAAATGACACGTCTCGCATGATCTTCCGGGTAGAAAACCATTCTGCGAGTCACTTAAAAGCTTATTTTTTAGGCCAGAATCTAGAATTTGGTTAAAAATTATCTTCTCCAGAAGTTTTGCTAGGACTGCCATGCCAATACCTCTCCACCAAGATTTCAGAAATTGGTTGACACTATTAATTTTTCAAACATTTCACAACTGGTCAGTTCAGTGACCAGTAATGACAACATATTAGATTTAATTTTTACAAATGATGTCCACCCTCAATTTATGGATTTTTATTGTGATATTTTCACAAGTGACCATACCTTAATGCACTGTTGTTTTCCAGTCTCTCTTTCTAAAAAGCCTGATGTAAAATGCAATGACCTCGACTTTGGTAACATGAACCATGAATTAGTCAATGACTTCGTAAGTACCCTAGATTGGCATAGCATATTTTCAACTAATGATACCTACTTTTTCCAGGAGCTATTGCAAAACGTTACAGAAAATATTCAGGCTCCTACCCCACTTAAGATTTTTAAATCAAATTCAGCTTCTTCTACTGTGCCACATTTTCTCCAAAATAGACTTAAGAAATTACAAAAACAACTTAAGAATACGTCGAATAGCTGTTTATCAGTTCACTTAAGAATAGCGCAAATATTTGAATTAGCGCTCAAAATAAGGCTTGCACGAGATAGGCGTAGAGAGACCACAGCATTTATATATAATATGTTTATTATGCCAGTTTACAGGCAATTGTAAAGAGTTGGTAATGCACTTCTTGGGCGCCTTCCAACACCTCGAAGACCGGAGAAAACCTAAAACAAACTCCCTATGTTGCGGCCAGTATTGCTTTTGTTTCAGGTTTTTTTTGTTTTGTCAATACTGGGCGAGATAGGGAGTTTGTTTCAAGTGAAAAAAAAACCTGTCTTCAAAGGTATGATACAAACGGAATAAATGTACAGTTGTAAGCTGAGTTGACTCATCAGCAGGAGAACTGTTTCATAGAGTTTAAAAACACTAGTTCCAGACGGAGAGGGTTGGCACAATAACACAGTGTTCTCAGTCTTCCTTCAATGCTTGTCGGCAAAAGTTGCGCGCTCTCGGCTGAAGGGTTTAGCAGACTGCGGGCTGCTGCTTCAGCAGCATTATCTTCAGCATGAAGCCTGGCGGGGTTCAAAGTCCACAACGCTATCAGAGTGAAAGAGAGATTCCACCGAGTCAGCACCCAAAGTTCGTGAAAGTTGCCCTGAATGTAGAAAACTAGTTATAGCTCTCTTAAACATAGGGTAGTTTTGCTGGGTTTTAATACTTTTGGGCAGCTTATTCCAGATTGATATGGCATTTACTGAAAAGAATTGCCGGTACTTAACTGTACGTGCCATAGGAAGTAATAAAAATACGTCTCGATGACTGGCGCGTCGAGAGTGCTCAAGCTGCCTTATTGTACTAAATGGATTCAAGGTTTGACCATTCAAAAGTTTAAACAGTAAAAAAAGTGATGCGAATTCTTCCAGATCAGTTGCTCAAGTCTTCCATCTTCGGTCGTCAGCTAAGCTTCAGAAAGTCATTGCGCCCTAACTCGTTGGCAACAAGCATTTTGTTACAGAGGATTTGGAGAAAACAGCGGTGCTTAATTCATTTTTTGCCAAGTTCTTTACCATTGAAACAAGCCCTACTGCTGTAATCCCCCTGCTGTGTGATTCAAATCTCAGCACCCTTAATTTCTCACCCGCTTGTATTCAAAAAGAAATAAGTCGCCTTAAAAATTAACATTCGGTTGGTACTGATAACATTCCAAACTAACTCATCAAACAATTAAGAGATTTCCCACCCTTACTGAGTAAGTTATTTTCAGAGTTTCTAGAGAATGGCTTTTTCCCAGACTACTGGAAAACTTCTACAATACTTTCCGCATTTAAATCTGGTTCCCGATCAGATATTCACAATTATCGCGGTGTTCATAAAATGCCCTGTCTGGCTAAACTCTTTGAAAAACTAATTGCCAAAAACATTACAGATTTCTGCATCAACGATAACATTCTCAGCTCCTCACAGCATGGCTTTTTACTGGACCGATCTTGTGAAACATGCCACATGTCTTTTCTGAATCTACTTACTTCTCTTCGTAATGATCATCTATCTGTGGTAGTTATCGATTTTGACCGTAGTAAAGCATTTGGTAAAGTTCTTCACAGGAGTCTCCTAGCCAAACTAGAGGCTATAGGATTTCGTAGTCCTCTTACTGACTTCATCAGATCTTATCTTTCAAATCGATAACAAAAGGTTTAAGTGGGATCCTCATACTCTTCTCCTACCGCAATTTTGAGTGGTGTCCTACAAGCAACCGTGCTAGGTCCTCTGCTCTTCTTGCTTTACGTACATGATATCTCATTGAGTGTTAAACACTCCCAATCTTATATTTATGCAGATGATCTCAAGTGTGTTTACTCCTTCTCTAGCTCTACGGCTGCGAGATGCTTAGAACACATTCATTCTGATCTGCACTCTCTTTCGGCGTGGAGCTCAACATGGCAGATGGAGTTCTCACCTTCTCAGTGCCAATACATGTGTTTTGGACCTGAAAGGCTGCCACAACCTGTTATTTTTCAAGGTAACCCAATGAATGAATGTTCCAAGGTCAAGGACCTAGGATAAATCTACACCAATAAATTAGACCTTTATTCCTCACGCCCACAGAATTACAGCCAAAGCCGCACAGATTTGCGGCTTTATCTCTTATAATTTCTATCTTCCTGAAATTAAATTAAGACTTTATCGTATGTACGTGCTTCCCATCTTAGAATACTGTTGCCCCTTTTTCGGTCTCATTTTTGAAGTTAGCCGTTCAAAAATTCAACAAATTCCAAAAACTTTCACACGAAAACTGCTGTATCCGACAGCTTCTAATACTTGTTACTCAAATAGATGTCAACTAACAAAACTAAGTTTCCTTTGGGTCAGAAGATTGGAAGCAGGCTTTTGTTACCTTTTTGGCTTAATAATTGCACAAATTTAACCAGGAATTCTGTCATTACCCCCGTCAGCCGTCCCTACAACCTAAGAAACTCGGCACTTGTTATACCCCCTCCTGCATCTTCCTCATGTAAACGCTCTTTGTTTTTTTGCTTCCAGATATAGCTTTCTTTGGAATAACTTTCCAATCGAAATTAGTTCGTTAACTAGACTGTCTGCTTTCAAACGGAGCCTGCACATTTATCTTAACACTGATTCTATTAACCGTCTTTTCAACTCATCTTTTCCGAGCAGCTTTCTCCATGACTCCGAGAAAGGACCATCGGGAATTTAGGAGATCCGCTTGAAACTATTCTCTCTGCCTCGTGATCCTACTGCTATCTTCCTAAGCAGTTTTTTCTCTTGCACACTTTTTGAACATGGAAGCCAGTTGAACACTGTCTCCATTTTCACTGTGAGTTTTTAACTGCCATAAGTTTTCGATTTTAGTTCAAAATTACCTGCAAAACATTGCTAAATGTTGCCCCTTGGGCCTTAAATATACATATTATTATTATTATTATTTTTAAAACGACAATTTCTGCTGACATTATATCGACTTTCTACGTCTACTTGCACATATTGTCAAATTATTTTTTGAATTTTTATTTTTTCGAAATTAACTTTGTAAAGATAGTGCCGTACCGGCACCTGGAAATATAAATTTAAAAAAATTCCAAAATATTTTAGGGGTAGAGTTTTCGCGAAGGAGGGAACAGAGGCCAGCTTCGAGCCTTCTGACCCAAAGAAATGTCATGTTCGCTAACTGATATCTCTCCGTTTAAGAAAGAGTGGATCGACAAAGAGAAAATATTTTGCGAGTTTATACCCTCTGTACATTTTCAATCTTACTGCGGTCCGAAGCATTCATTAGACCAAAGAGGGGACAGCAGTATTCTAGGATGGGTAGAACATACATGCGATAAAGTTTTAACTTTATTTCCAGCAGGAAGAAATTGTGTGATATAAAACCACATATCTGTGCAGCCTTCACAGAAATTCGATCCGCATGAGGCGACAATGCTAGTTTATTTGTGTAGCATAGACCTAAGTCTTTTATAGTGGATCGTTCTAAAATTAGAGTATTCTTCAGTGAACAGCGAACAACCGGTCGCCGACACGAATTTATTTCAAGCAGACTATGGTTCCACAAGCTTAATGGTAGACTTAAAACACCGCGCCCTTGTGCCAACCTATTTTCGTCCCAAAATACTTACATTCAACCAGCGGCCGTTTTTTCTGCTGGAAAATACCAGGTACTGGCAAACTCTAGTAGGGCTATAAAGAAGTTTTCTAATTGCCAGCTCGATCCCTTAGTATATTGATCGAAACTGCAAGCATATTTTAGATAGGTCCAGATGATATGGTGCATCAAAAGTAGCAGGAGGAGACGTATGAAGTTGTGGGGTGGGAGAGGACCGTGTTGACAAGATAACGAACGATAAGTATGAAGAGCTGAAGACAGCAGGACAATGCTGCCCATATATAGCCTCGCCTAGTGGGTGTGGTCAGGCGAGGCGATGTGTGGTGCTCTCATAGGGGCAAACAGATTGCAAACCACATGAAATGCCAATATTACAGTGCGCGTTTGCGCGACGATATGTCTTTTACGTAACGAGATCAGAAGTTGCATCACAAAGGCATCTCTCTGTTCCAATATTTGCGCATTGCCTTTTTCCCAATCGACTCTATCCTCTGCGTGGGTGTCATATGGAAATTGTTACACATGTGGTGACTGAGACTGAATAGATCCTCGGGGTTCTTGAACGAATACATTCAGATATACAACCAATACCTACTAGCGGTATTTTTGTGCAAATATAGAATTCTTTACTTACAGGAATCGTGGAAATCTGTCAAAAAAAGAACTTTTTTTCCTTTATGTCGCCATTTCCTGATGATGCCCACTACAAGCATTTTTACAATTTTTCATGTTATAATACCGTTGTTGTTATCCTCCTTTGCGTAGATCATGCGAAGAATATGCCCATCTTTATTGTAAAATTTCGTTTCGTATCACCCTACCCTTTATGGCCCCCTTTATGTTGTTTATAGTGCCCATTGTCTCCTTAACCTGCATGAGGATCGTATTTTTTTTACAAACTTTTCCAAACAGCATCAAGGGGCCAACATACCTAGCTGCACTGTTGTGAAGGCGCCTTCAAAGAGACGGCTTGCTGATTTACCAACATGCTCCTCACTGTTGGACGACGATCAGGGAGTTCAATGGCTTTTTAAACTGCCCCAGCGATCCACTGCTATTGTTCACAAGGGATATATTCACTCCACAGGTTCTCTAGGGAATTTTGTCCTCATTAAAAATAGGGCGTGCATCCTGACATCTGTGGCATAATTCATTATGCATAAGGGAGATAGGCAGAGCCTTTGAAAACCTTATTTACAGATAAATGCTGTCAGATCATGCATGTAGTTCAAAGTTACATATACATCATATAAATCTTTGTTGTCTACCAAATGTATGAACAGCAAGCAAAGTAAGATCAAGCCTTCTTTTGAATGCGTCGACGCTTTCAGAAAGAACAACCGAGGAAGGAAGTTTATTTCATTCTTCAATGACCCACTGGGAGAAGTTGGCCCACACTTCTAGTTTGGCACGGTGTTTCTTGAGTTTTTACGGATGACCGCGTATATGTATTGTTTGCGCGAATTCAAAGAAGTCGGCCATCTGAAGAGAAAAGTCAACTCCCTTGACGATTTTAAACACCATGGTAATATCTCCTCTGTATTTCCTATAAAAGAGAGGAAAAAGATTGAGCCTATCTAGACAACCTTTATATGGGAGACCTCCTAAGCTGCTGACTAGCTTGGTCGCCCTTCTTTGGACTTTCTCCGGCATTGCGTAATCATTCTTCATCGAGGGGCGCGACGCCTCGATACAATACTTTAACATTGGCCAAACAAATGTTCCGAAAACTCGCCAAAAAAGCTCCTCATCAAAAAAGAGGAAGGACCTTATGATTGCTTCGACGATGCCCATAGCCTTCTTTGCGGTCTTAGCACAATGAGTTGATGTTTTGAGGTTGGGCGTCATGCATACACCTAGATCCTGCAGTTCATTTACAGGCTCGAGTTGGTGACCTCCGATCGAGTAGTCATGCTCGAATGGTATCACATTTCTGTGACTAGATCGTACGCGAATTACTTGGCATTTTTTGAGGTTGAGCTGCAGTAGCCACATTTCACACCACTATTGCAAGTGATTTAAGTCAGTTTGTAAGGTCGGCGCATCCTCTGAGCTTTCAATTGACTTCCGAACCTAAAGATCGTCTGCAAACATGACTTTCTCACAGATGAGGCCATCAAGGTAGTCGTTCACATATACCAGAAGTAGAATGGAAACCCACTGGATATGGTTTGCCATTCTGTTTTAGTGTCACCAATACAAACACGCTGATGTCTGCCTCTTAGGAAGTAGGCTAACCATTTGAGTAGGTTTCCAGTCACCCCAATTTGATGCAGCTTTGATATAAGTTGTCTGTGAGGAACCTTATCGAATGCCTTGCTGAAGTCAATGTAGACTGCATCGACCGATGAACCCATTTCCAGAAATATCGTCTGGCTTTCCATGGATGGTAGCAGGTTTGTGAGACAAGAGTGGCCACTTTGGAATCCGTATTGCGCTGCACTTTGCAAGTTGTTTTCCTCAATATGTCTCATTTATTCCGTTTTGATTAGTTTCTCCTTTAGTTTGCAACAAATGCTTGTGAGACTAACTGTTCTAAAGCTATGAGGTTACGTTCTCTCTCCTCCTTTATAAGTAGGTGTTATGTTGGCCAGCTTCCAGTCAGTAGGCAGAGCCCCCTTGCCCATCGAACTTTGGAAGATCTTGGAAAGTGGGGAGGTCAGTTGTTCTGCGAACTCCTTCAGAAGTTTCGCTGATAATCCATCCGGACCAGGCAATTTAGTGGGCTGTAATTGTCTTCGGGCTTTTATTGCAGTGTCTGTTGCGAACGATACCGTGCTTATTGTATGCGCCGCTGAGACTATATATCACTGTACATTCTCGATAAAAGGCGGCTCCTCGGTATACTCAGACATAAAGAAATTGGACAAGAGGTTCGCCTTATCTGAGTTTTCCGTAAACTCGTTTCCCTGGTTATCTTTCAGACAAGGAATGGGATCTCGATTGCGTTTTGCCTTATTCACATAAGAGAAGAATATTTTTGGGTAATTAGCTGTTCCCTTAGCTAGTCCTGTCTCAGAGGCCATTCATTCTTTTCGAAGTAGTCTTCGACATACGTGCTCGATAGAAGGTGCCTGTCGAATGTCAATGAACAAAAAGATCGGCGTATGGCTATTGTGCCATCCCTGAAGCCGTCTTTGCAGTATGCTAGGACTGCCAAGAGGGAGAACAGTGTTCTGTTTGCCATTAAGCGAACTTTTGTCGACATAGACAAAAAACTATTCGGCAAAATCGATGGAACATTTATTCGCTCACATCTGGAGTATGGCGTTCAGGTGTGGTGACCATGGATACACAAAGACAACCAGATGCTGGAAAGAATTCAGCGAAGGTCAACTAAAATTGTTAAGGGCCTAAAGTCTTCATCTTACGAAGGTAGACTAGAAGCACTTAACGCTTTCCCCCCTTGAGTATAGACAAATCTGCGGCGACCTCATATAGACGTTCCACCTCGTGAGGAATCAGGAGTGTGCCCTGAAGTTTGAACACTACTTCGCCTTCGCCACTTCAACCAACCTCCGTGGGAATTCCCTCAAACTGCGGGGAACCCTATCCCATCTAGAGGGCCGCAAGCAGTCGTTCTCACAACGAGTCATCGGTGTCTGGAACGGACTGCCCGAGGGGGTCGTAATGGCGAACTCCACAGATGCGTTTAAACGGAACATCTACTTAAGAGTTACCGTTAATATGAACAAGGAAGCAGGAATAATTTACGCCACGGAAATACCTAGTGATAAAACTTTACATTTGTATATGCTGCTCACTATTTTACAGGTACACATTTTATGTCGGATATATTATGTACACAAGAGACTATTCTGACTGCTCACACGCAAACGTTAAAATTTGTACATGTATATATGTTACTCACTGCTTTTAGTGACATATTTTATGTTCGCTATTTCATGCATGCTGTTTTCAATAGGGTCTTCAAAGGCATTGCCTACTACGCCAAATATACTAAACTATACTGAACTACATATTTCGCTATTTTTTAACTTCTGAGAAGTGTTCGGGCTGTTGGCATCGGACATATTTTTCCACAGTCTTCTTTTCTTTTTGAAACTCTTTTTTATGTTCGGTGTCACCCATTCTAAGGACAAACAATATCAACCTTTCGAGAATTTAAAGACATTTTTACAATCCCCTTCCTCTTCATCTCTATAACTTTAGAAGCCGACGTTTTAGCATGCATTACAATCACTGATATCCTTTGTAAATACGTTCCTTTTTACCATTGATAACGATTTTCTCTTTATTCGTCAATTGCACATTGTCAATTTATAAGTATCCCTTTCTCAGAGTACTAGTTTTGGCAGAGCATTGGCTATACAGAAACCTTCCCTGTTGTGTGGGTGCGTATGCCACCTAATACGGGAATTTATCACAAAAGGTTCAAGTGAATAATTAAAATCTGTTAAACTTCTTTAACAATAAGGCAAGCCTATTAGTCATTTTGGTGGATTTTGGATGATTGCTTACTAAATCCTGTCTGGGCAGTCAGCTTACTGTATCCGTAACAGTGACGGCCTAGCTGTCCCGCCACCGAAACCTAAGACATGCCCTCTTAAATTGGTCGTTTTAATAGCAGATCACTGATTAATAAAATGCCTCTGCTCCAGACTCTGGTTTTCTTCGACCGCCCAGACATTGTTATGGTAACTGAGACTTGGGTATTGGCCTGTGTAGCTGACACTGAACTCTCTGTTCTAGGCTATGCATGCATTCGGAACTATCGAATTAATGGTCGTGGCGAAGGAAGTTGCATCTATATAAAGCAGCCATTTGCATTTCTCCCGTTGGACTATCCACAATTCACAGCGGTGGAGGAGAGCTGCTGGCTACTCCTTACTTGTTGGCTGTGTTTATCGCCCACCTAATGCCAATGCGGACTACGATCTTTGTCTCTCGCAGGCATTCCATGCCGTAACTGACTTGAATCTTAAGTATTGCTTGGTTGCAGGTGATTTTAACCTTCCTGAAGTGCAATGGTTTCCACCATCCGGTCCTTCAAAGTTCGAGAACTTACTTGAGGCAGTAGATATCGGCATGTGGGGTCAGGTAGTCGATTTTTCCACTCAAGGAGCAAACATACGCGACCTATTTTTTTGTAGGGGATGCAAATCACTTTCAGTGTCATCCTAAGACTCACTTGGGAGTTCAGACACTCTTACAAATGTTAGTGAACTAAAACTGGAGGCGGATGAAACATTTTTCCAAAAGTATAGTTTTTATCATGACTTCCGATCAGCAAACACGGTGGACCTACTGGCACGTCTAAACGCTCTCGACTGGTCTAAATTTTTCCAATGTTTTAATATAAATGTTTGTACCGATGCACTGTACAAAGTGCTGGATCCACTCATCCTCCACTTTGTCCCCCGTAAGAAAGTAAAACATGTCAAGAATGAAGTGTACATTTCGCTGTCTTTTCGTCGTAGGCTGCGTAAACTATCTCATCGTTTGCATCGGCAGAACGACACTTCCGTTCTGCCCTTGATCACACTGATCTTTGAGCAGGCTAAGAAGCTCTCCGAAGAAAATCAGATAGCCGATGAGGCCCACTTCGCTGAAAATCCTTCGCCAAATGTTGCGAAACTCTTTTCACGTGCAGTAAAAGCGCAGAGGAAAATGCAACACCCCATACTTCAAGACGCCTTCAGAAACCCAATAGCTGACGCTAAGTTGACCACCGATAGCTTTAATACGTTCCTATTCAAAACGTTTAGTGAAAGCTCGTTCGCTGCACCTCCAGCTATCCGGGCTTGGACGGGTACCGTCCTCGAAACCATAAGTTTTACCGTCTGGGATGTGACTGTAGCCATTCGTCGTTATCGTCAATTCTACAGTCCAGGACCAGATGGCGTCCCAGTTAGCCTTCTAAAAGCTAAAGCGAATGATATCTTTCCATCTATCCTTTGTAAGATATTTAGGCTTGCTCTTTAGAGCGAAAACTTTTCTTCGTTGTGGAAGGAATAGCAAATAAAGCCTATTCGCAAGCATGGCCGATCGACGTCATTTGACAACTTTAGGCCAATAAATACACTTCCTGCAGCCTCATATCTTGGAGACCTTGATCAAAGAAAAGATGATGCGTCACTTGGCAGAAAACATCCTGCTCAATGCAGCTCAACATGAATCTCTTGAGAAACGATCTTGTGACACCTGCCAGCTCTTTTTCTTTGATTATGTGCTGCAATCTAGAGACAGCGGTTTTGCCACTTATAGCGTCTATTTTGATTTTACTAAGGCCTTTGATCGGCTATATCATAACCTCCTCCTTCCGAAACTGGCCTCCTTCGGCATAGGTAGCAAGCCTCTGAACTTCATATCTTCCTATTTGGATGCTCGCACACAACGAGTAAAAATTTCCAATGTTATCTCCAACCCCACGCATGTGAGGAGTGGAGATATACAGAGTAGTGTACTGGGTCCGCTTTTATATTGCCTGTTTGTCAACGACGTTTCAGATTGTTTTCAGTATGGCAGACCCTTCATGTACGCTGATGATTCAAAAGTCGCTTATCGATATAAACCGGCAGATCGCAACATCGTGCTCGAGCTGATAAAAAAGGATCTTCAGGCCTTCGCCCAGTGGTGTTGCACATGGCACCTCACCCTTCCATGGGACAAATGTTCCGTTGTGGTTGTTGGCGACGATCATCAACCGGAATTAAGCATTGACGGCCACGAACTTAATGTCCCAGGAGTTATCAAGGATTTGGGCATATCCTACTCTAATATCCTCAATTTGTCAGAGCACTGTGCCCTGATAGTCTCGAAAGCACGCCGAACCACCGGATTAATCCTTAGAAATTTTAAGACTTTAAAGGTGAGAACTAGCCTTTATAATATGTACGTGAGACCTAGACTTGAATACTGCTCGCGCCTTTTCAGGCTTCTGCGCACTAGTGAACGAAAGAAAATAGAATCGGTGCAGCAATTCTTCACTAGAAGAGTTTTTTTCTACAGAACACCGTACCTTAGCCTACCAGTAAAGGTGCGAACTTATAAAGCTTGATTCCCTGTGGCTTCTTAGATTGCAGAAGGGTCTATTTTTACTGTTTAAACTTTTGAATGGTCAAACCTTTAATCCTCTCAATACAACAAGGCAGCTTGAACACTCTCGACGCGCAAGTCATCGAGACGTATTTTTATTTCTTCCTATGGCACGTACAGTTAAGTACCGGCAATTCTTTTCAGTAAACGTCATATCAATCTGGAATAAGCTGCCCAAAAGTATTAAAACCCAGCAAAACTATCCTATGGTTAAGAGAGCTATAGCTATTTTTTACATTCAGGACAACGTTTACGAATTTTGGGTGCTGACTCGGTGGAATCTCTCTTTCACTCTGATGGCGTACGTGGACTTTGAACCCCGCCAGGCTTCATGCTGAAGATAATGCTGATGAAGCAGCAGCCCGCAGTCTGCTAACCCTTCAGCCGACAGCGCGCAACTTTTGCTGACAACCATTGAAGGAAAACTGAGAACATTGTGTTCTTATGCCAACCCCCTCCGTCTCGAACTAATGTCCTGAAACGATATGCAACATTTCTCCTGCTGATGTGTCAACTCAGCTGAAAACTGTACATATATTCCGTTTGTATCCTACCTTTGAAGTCAGGTTTTCTCACTTGAAACAAACTCCCTATCTCGCCTAGTATTGACAAAACACAAAACCTGAAACAAAACCAATGCTGGCTGCAACATAGGGAGTTTGTTTTAGGTTTTTTCTTGGCTTCTAGGTTTTGGAAGGCGCCCTCAACCAACACGCTGACATGGCCTACATGCGCAAACTGACATAGTCCGCGTTGGCCAATTAGCACCCGTGTTAGATAGTTATTGATTTTCTTCCTATTCAAACTTTTATTGTTATGTGCAGCGACAATTTCCCTTGCAAATGCTTGGTCTGATGAAGAGTTGCTGAAAACAATTGTTTGCCAAAAAAACTGAGTTCTAGCATTACCAACTCTTTACAATTGCCTGTAAACTGGCATGATAAAAATATTATTATTATTATGGTGGATTCCATACAAGCATTCGGCTGGGCGGTGCACCTCGACCCAAGTGTAGTCAAATTCAGATCTTCGGCGTGCCTTCGTTATTCATGATTCGTAATTCGTCAGAATATAATTCGTCTAGGAACTCGCACTCTTCGGGAACTGATGATATTCCCAACTCAGTTATCAAAAGAGTGTTGAGCTTTCCCAAATTACTTTGCAATATATTTTCAGTCTATCTCTCAAATGGTTACTTTCCTGACTCTTGGAAGATATCCATTATTCTTCCAATTTTTAAGTCAGGATCTCGTTCGGACGTAAATAACTATCGAGGTGTTCATAAACCCCAACCTTACCCAAACTTCTGGAAAAGATCATATTTAATCAAATTCTCGATTTTTGCCTAGAAAACAAGCTATTAAGCGACTCGTGGCATGGTTTTCTACCTGGGCGATCATGCGAGACGTGCCAGTTAGCTTTTCTTAACCACGTCACTTCCCTCCGTAACGAGCGGTAATCCGTGGTTGTTATCAACTTTGACCTACACAAAGCTGTCAACAAGGAGCCGCACAGACGGCTTCTGGTAAAATTGGAAGCCACTGGCATCCGTCCCCCTCTCCTCGACTTCATTGGTTCCTACTTGTCTAGCCGCAGCCAGAAGGTCTTAGTAGGTAACAGTTACTCCACTGCTCTGCTGATCACGAGTGGCGTTTTTCAAGGCACTGTCTTGGGTCCTTTACTCTTCATTCTAAACATAAACGAAAGTTCGACTGTTCTAAAAAATTCAAAAAATCTCATTTATGCAGACGACTTCAAGTGCATATACTCCTTTTCTAAGGACACAGCAAGTATATGCGTTGATAAAATTAATGCGGACCTACTTACACTCTCACGTTGGAGTGCTACCTGGCAGATGGAATTCTCTCCATCCAAGTGTAGTTTCATGTGTTTTGGTCCCGCCAAGCTTCCTCGTCCCTTAGTCTTTCAAAATACTCCAATTTTAGAACGATCCACTATAAAAGACTTAGGTCTAAGCTACACAAATAAACTAGCATTGTCGCCTCATGCGGATCGAATATCTGCGAAGGCTGCACAGATATGTGGTTTGATATCACATAATTTCTCCCTGCTGGAAATAAAGTTAAGACTATTGCATGCACGTATTTCCTTTAATATACTTGACTTGAATATGTTCTACCCATCCTAGAATATTGCTGCTCCCTCGTTGGTCTAATGAATATTTCTGACCGCGGTAAGTTTGATAATGTACAGAGGGTGTTAACTCGCAAAATATTCGCTTTTACTCGATCCACTATTTCTTATGCGGAGAGATGTCAGTTAGCGAGCATGACATTTCTTTGGGTTAGATGACTCGAAGCGGGCCTCTGTTTCCTTTTTCGCGTTAACTATACCCCTCTACTCTTCTCTACCGACAGAGCAACTCTCTTATTCCCACAGATAGATTTTATGCCACTCGTTAATCCTGCAGGATAATTGCACCCTTCTTTATCCCAACATTTAACCATTCTCGCTTTTTTGCCTCTCAATATCTCTTCCTCTGAAGTAATATTCCCCTTAAAATTAGGCTGTCGTCTAACTAAGCAGTTTTTAAAGTTAAAGTACGCAAACACTTAACTTTGGTAGATATGAAGTCCTTGTTATCCGTCTCCTTCTCAAACGCACAACTTGTGGACTTTAATTAAGTCCCCCTGGTATTGTAGGTGGTTATATTTACATTAAAATGTTTTCCATATATTTCTATTTCGTCCTCCATAGAGTGATATTTACAACAGTGTTTCCTCCTCTTCTCTGTCCAATCAATAGTGCCACTTTCCATTCTCTGTCTTACAACACTCAAGATGGACTTTGTGGTCTCGATTCATGTTCATGGCGGTTGTGCTTTTTTCGGCAGCTCGCCGCTGGTCTCCGCAGTTCACAAGGTCGCATCTCCGGCGTTTCGTTGATGAATACGTGACCGCTGCCGTTCCCTCATCTTGTTGACCCTGTTGTCCGCGATGACCTCCTCCGGTCTCACCTCCCTGATGGTTGATCATGAAGCCAGTCGGGAGGTGTTACAGTGGTGAACAACAGCTTCTGCTGCTACATGATTCCTCCAAAGACAAGAAGCCTTTCCAACCTTCATACGTTCTCATCAACAGTCCTGTCTCCTTGCACTACAATCAATCCTATCAACCAAAGTCGTTAATCCTGTAGAAGCAGTTTTTTTCTCCTACGCTTTGTTTTTTTTAAGTTGGGGTCCGCTATACTCTACTCTTGATTTAATGGTGGGAGTTTTTTCTGCTTCCTCCTTAGTTCACCATGCGTTTCAGAGAGTGTTGACTACTTTTTTAAAAATGACCATATGTTGGTGAATATGAATTGATCAGCCTACATTACTTAACGCTCCCGCTGCCTATGTGGTTGTTCACTGAGAGCAGCATTTATCAACTTTGTATTTGTTTTTCCACTGCCCTTAGTTTGCAATGATGAAGCCCTCCGGGCCTAAAATATAAAATTCATTCATTTACTTCGTAGCCCAATGGTAGATCGTTGGCTGCACAAACCCTCCCTTCTTTGTCAATTGGAATTTCACCGAGACCGCGAATTTTTCACAATTGGGTCAATTTAATTTTTCAAATTCGCCAAACCCCCTTAATATTTTCGTCAAACTTTTACTCATGGAATGCACGAGTTGGTTGGGAAACTTTCCAAAACAGTGACTGGATTGTAGAATTTGCTTAAAAAACGTTCAGGCGTTGCCTGTGGCTTTAGTTCTTAACGCTAGGGGCATAATATAGCCGAAGAAACAGAGAGCGAGCTTTGCTGTTGAAGGCACTTAGTGGGCGTTTGCGTGACGACAAGTCCTTTGGTTTAGCGGAGGACTGACGATTAAATAGTTTAGCACCAGACTATTTCTGTGCTTAGATCGCTGTGTGCGCAATATTGCTTCGATATTGGACGAGCAAAGCGAATCTATGAGGTTTGTTTGTTTATCTCTGCGAGCCTTAGATGCACAGATAATGAACTAGTTTTTTTATATTTCGCCTGATTTCTCAATATTTTAGGCTTATCCAAGCAATTTAAGAAATGGAAGCGTACACAGCGTAATGTTTGTTAATTTTGCATTGAAAAAATTGCAGGATGTTGTTTAACACAGTAAACATGAAGTCAAAAATACTTGATACGCCGCTCGTGGAAGAGAGATGCTACAAGTCTGGTGAGTGAGCGGAATTATTAATTAGACTAATGCCAGCAAGATCAACAGCATGATAGGTACGAACGATGCTGGCGTTTTTCATAGAGATAAGCGGAAGGCGGCAACAAATTCATTCAGTTAGTGTAACAGAAGAAAAAATGCTTGCGCCGTTTGAACTCCCTATTTGCCAGAGCACATTCTCAAGACTAGTAAAGCCACGAAAAGCCCTAACAAATTTAGCGCATGTGGCTGACACTTATGTTGGTAAAGCGACTCATGGGTCTGCCAGTTTAAAAAGTAAATCGTTTCAGCATATTCCAACCATAGTCGTTAGAGCCTTTAACTACTTGACATCGCTTAGTAATCCTTTATTTTGTTAAACCCCCATACGGCGTGGCACATTTTTTACCTGCTTATTACCAATTCGCGGCCTTCCCGCATTCTGGTCTTCTGTAGGTCTGCTATGTTTAGCTTGGATCTCATGCCAACGCAACGTTCTGCTGTATGACGTCCAGTTAGTCCGAGCTTGAGTGCTTGAACGCAAGAAACAAATCTTGCATTTCCTATACTTACAACTCTACTTAGGTGTAAACAACTTTATCTCCCCAAATACGTTTTTTCAAAAATTTGTACCACTTGTTTTGATGTTTTTAGTAGTAAGATTGACTTCCAACTCTCACAAACACTATCAAAATCTGTTTTGAATGAATGACGCAGTTTTGACCTTGAACAACCAGAAGCTTGTTTTAATATGCCATTGGCTGCCCTTTTCTCATCGACTTTGGTGGTCTATTGTCACTCAAGCTCATCCCGGGTTTGGCGTCTGTCGTTGTCTCTCGTCGCTAAGTAAACTTTCCAACATTTTCCGATTTAGGTGCAATCAATACAATCACCCTCGCTCGTCCTGAACTTTAAAAGTAAATTTTACTAGTCCCTTTATTTCCCCTTTTGCCGTACTTCGGTGAATCCCAAATAATTTCACTTCCTCCCACTGACTTAACTCAACACCGTCTGTAGCAGACTATAAAGAATTCAGCCCTATCGGTTCTGGCGTACTCCCTGGATTTGGCTCAGCAGGACAGGAGATGGAAGACAGATAAATTTACAAGCAAATAACTTTTAGTTAAGTAGTTTTGTCGGAGGAGAGTGAGTAAACACTCGCTGGTCAGAGCCTCGGTAAATCCTACCTCCCCATACCTGAAAAGAAAGAAAAATGGGGTTGGGTAGCCCGCTCGCAGCGCCCTCCAGGGACCAAATACA